>PVHX01011264.1:0-65208 GCA_004024805.1 Geosciurus inauris
TGGGGGGGGGGTGGATATCTTATAGAAATCAAAGGGAACTCATTAAGGGAAAGTTACCTGGGGTGGGAGAAGGGATGAAGGGGGCAATTGCTGACCAGTGAGAGGGGCTGAGGTGGAGGATGATCCTCCACCTCCAGTAGGCTGGCGCCACACCCATGGCCAGCCTGCCCACCCGTCGCCCACTCGCACCCAGGAGGCAGGAGTTGTGGTACTCATCCGTCTGGCTCTGGTACTCCAGGATCTTCCTGCTAATGCTGTCGGCACACTGGTCAAAGGTGTCGTGCATGCAGTCAGGCCTGGTGACTGGGCGCTTCTCTTTGCGGTAATATTCCTGCCAGAGAAGGGTGACCATGTGAGGGCCTCTTGGCCTCCCTCCATGTGGGACTCTGGCCCTGGACCTTCCATCTGTTGGCCCATCCTCATCTCCATACCTCCTAGTTGTGCTTTCCTTCTGTCCTTGTCACTGCCTCTGTATCCCAAAGCCCACACAGTGTGACTTGAGGCCATAGCCGTCCCTCATTACTTCTTGAGTGAGTAAATGGCAAAATCCTGTTTATGATTCAAGACCCATATTAATGGAGTCTCAAACTGTGACCAAGTTGGGAACTTCCCAGAAGCATCCAGCTGGGTCCTGACTGTGGGCCACAGAGAGGAATGAGCCAGAGGCCTTACCACTCCCTGCCCCATGGGGGACAGCCAGGAAAAAAACACAAGTACACCGTGTGGGTATGTGGTAGCAAGGGCCAGCTCCCACCGCCCACCCGGCTCCCAGTGCCCTGCCATGTCCATTGGCCTCTTGCTGGGTGCTAGGTGCCTCAGGGACAGAGGCTGGGCATGTTTCTCTTGGCATACCCAGTGCCTGACATGCAGTTGGTGTCTAAAAAATGTTTGATAATTAATTAAATAAGTAAATAAATGCCAAATGAATGAAATTTGTTTTCCAGAAAAGTGGGGTAGGGAGAGACACAGGAGGTTACAGAAGCTGGGGAGGTCAAGAGAAGGGCAGACTGCAGAAGGCAAAGGCAGCGGGGGACATGCTTCCCCGACAGGCACCGGCTAGTGAGCAATGGCCCTCACCTCCACAACGGTCAGTAGATACTGGTTGCTCTCCCAGAGGAGGGTCAGGACGATCCCTTTAAAGTGCCTGCAACACATAGAGGCAGACCCCTGAGGTTCCTGGCCTAAAGATACCATCACGGATAAACCAAATGAGCACAGCATTTGGAGTGCTGTTTGGGGCCCTGGCCCTCCTTGCATTTCGTCGCTACTGCCCCAGGAACTTTACCCACTGATTCCTCTCCAAAAACATCTGTGAATTTCTTCTTGGTCATATTTGTTCCTACTCTTTCTCAGATCCCAGCTCTGTGCCACTTCCTAACCCTAGTACTAACACTTTCAGAGTGTCCTTCAGTTCTATAGCTGGATTCAGGACTGATCTGTTTGTCTGGCTGATTGAATTCCATCTCTCCCAGCAGAATGCAAATTCTACCAGGCATTTAAAATACTAATTGAGAGGTTATTAAGCAGAAAACAGCTCAGTATCTGGGGTTCTTACATTAGCAAGCCTATAGTCATACATAATCTAGAAAAATGAAATCTAAGTTTAACCAATCAGAAATAGCCAACTCACTTCTGGTGGGGGAATAATCAACTTTAGCTAATCAAATATTTTCTTTGTCTTGCTTCTGTGACCCTCCTGTAAAAGCTTTCTCCTGCTGCCCCTTTGGTGGAGCCCTGAACCACTTGTGGTCTGATTCTGCCCAATTTATGCATTGCTGTCTATTCAGATAAATTGGTTAATATTTTAATGTGTCTGAGTTTATCTTTTGACACAGGACGTGGACTGTCATTGTCTGTCTGTGTTTACCATGGAATCCAGTGCAAGGGTAGTGCCTGCACCTGTCAGGGCCTCAGTATTGCTTGAAAGAAGAAAGATGACTTATAGATAGTAATCAAATGACCAGGACTTCCTGTAGGACCAAACATTGACCTGCTCTCTCTGGCCACTAGACCCATGCACACACACCAGGTTCTTTATAAGCAAATTGTCACAGACCCAATGGATGTGCTTTCCTAGTTAGGTTAACAGTTGTGAAAGTAAGTGAAGTAAAGGACGGATGCACTGAAATTGCATGTAGCTGCCGGACACTAATGTTTCTCAATCTGTATAAAGTGTCACAGTGACATGTATGAATTATCACTGCCAATTTCTAAAATATATAAGTATATGGGTAATTTAATCTTTCATTTTAAAATTCACTCAATATACTTAAAGAAAATTAGAAATATATTGAAAAACAAGGGAAAAATCCATCCCAACATTTTAGTGAATTTCCTTCTGCTGATTTTATCTAAAATCAGTCATAATCAGGTTTACATGTGTTTCACATTCTGTTCTGTTCACTTATTAAACGGTGAGTGTCCCCCATTCCGTGAAATCATCTTAAGTGGCTGTGAAACACCACTGAGTATATATGCACCACAGTTTACAATCCTCTAATTTTGGACTTTTAAGTTTTTCCTCCCTTTTCAATTGGCATAAAAAATACTGCATGGGATATCTTCAGGCAAGAAGTTTTCCATTTGGGTACTGGCTAATGAGTTGATGTGTGGGGTGGACTTGCTTTCCTTTCATTGCTTAGCATCCCCGCGAGGCTGTGTTTCTTCACATTTGTTCCTATTGTTTCTTCCTTTGAGCCTGGTCTCTTCAAATCTACCCTCATCCTTACTGAACTAGTCCTCCCCACCCTCACATACACACACACATACACTCTTCCTTGGGTACTGAGAATTGAACCCAGGGGTGCTCTGCATCTCAGCCTTTTTACTTCTTTTTTTGAGGTAGGGTTTCACTAAGATGCTGAGGCTGGCCTGGAACTTGCGATCCTCTTGCCTCAGCCTCCTGAATCACTGGGATTACAGGCATGTGTCAATATGCTTAGCTCCTACTGAGTTCTGGAGTAGTTCTTTCCCTACTTGGGGGATAGGGGAAGAAGGCGATGTATTTATTTGCTTTTCTTTTTCTTTTTGCAAATTCCCCATATTTTGAGATTTCTACTAGTGCCTCTCAGAGTGACAATCCTGTTACTGAAGGGAGCTCTGCCTAGGACCCATGGGAACTCACTAGCTCTTATCCACAGCTCTAAGAGGAGGGTTGTTTTCTATCTACTCTTCAGACTGAAGCTTGAGGAGAAGTCACTTAACCAGGGTCCTAATGTGGGGACACAAACAGGATCAGTCGGATTCTATTTCATGAACAATTAACTACTATACTAGGTCAGGAAAATCTCTCCTGTTTTAGAGATTTAGTGAATACTCATCTTTTTTTCTATATAACCTAGGATTTTTAAAAAATCTGTGGTACATTTATATTATGGAATACTATTGGGTTATACACATACTATGGTACATGTGACAATTTGGAAAGATCTTGCTGTAGTTTGAATGTGTTCCCCAAACTTGATATGTTGGAAAACTAATCCTCAGTGCAACAGTGTTGAGAGGTGGGACTGTCAAGAGATGGTTAGTCATAAGGGCTCTGCCCTCTGGAATGAATTAATGGTGGCATTGCGAGAGTGGACTACTTATCATTAGAATGGGTTCCTGAGAAAAGGATGAATTCAGTCCCCTTCCTCTCCTCTCTCACTGCTGCACTCCTGTACTCTCTTGCCCTTCCACCTCCTGCCATGGGATGATGCGGTGAGAAGGCCCTCACCAGATGCAGGCTCAACCTTGGACTTCCCAACCTCCAGAACTGTAAGAAACAAATCTCTGCTCTTTATAAATTATCCTCGAATGGAACAAGACAGATCCCAAGGGCATTATGCTGAGTGCAAAAAGCCATTCTGAAAAGGTCAAATGCTGCATAAATTTGTTTCTATGATATCCTGTAAAGTGACAAAATAATAGGGAAGAACAGAAGATTCCTGGTTCTTGGGGTTGGGACAGTGAGGGGAAGTGGGTCAGGAGTAGCACATGAAGAGTAGCAAGAGAGAGATCTTCGTGCAGATGAACTAATTCTGTGTCTTGACTGTGGTGGTGGGTGCAGGAATCTATGCATGTAATCAAATGACAGAAAAAAATAGAGAGTCAGGGTTCTAATAGCACAGGAAAAAAAGTAGAGTCAGGGTTCTAATGGCACAGGAATGTCCTTGGTGTATGGGCCAAGGGCAGATCTAGCTGCTGACTTGCAGGCAGTTCCTGGGTCGCCTGATGTAGCAGCATCCTTCTTGGCATAATTCACCAGCTCCAGACCCCTGGGGGGAAAGGGCTGACATGAGTGCAGGGGCTGCTGTATGGACTATGGGGGACGGGGGGACTATGGGGGACGGGGGCTCCACTGTGGAGCTTGACTTTCTCTAAGGAATTTTAACTTTCCAAACTTGGCATTATGCTGGTTTGTTTGAAATGAAGCCATTGTTTTAATCAATGAAATGACGGTAAGGGAAAGAAGAAAGGGGGAAGTTGAATTGAAAAAATTACTAAAAATTACCCTAAACCTGAAAGGTGCCTGCCGCCTGGCCACCATAAAATGCTGAGCTGGAAAATGTGAAGTTTTGGAGAAATGTCTCTCAACAAACTTCAGGGAATGGATTGAGACAAACTGACCTTCACCTTTAACTGTCCCCTCCTCCTCTTCCTTTTTTTCCAGCCTCCCCATTCTTTTTTTTTTTTAAATTTTCCTCTGACTATAACAGATTAAATGGAATTAAAGGGAACTGTGTTATTACTTACTTGGTTGGTGGAGGAGACTTGTCTCCCAGCACCTGGTACTTTCTATCATTTCTGTTGGGCTTGGAATGCCGGATGATGCTGTAGGACAAAGGCGCATGAGTACTCTGCAGTCTGGGGACAGTCAAAAGGCAGGTTTGTGCCTGCGGAGCCCTTCCTAGGGCATTCAAAGTGTTGGACCAGCCTGTGGGGCAGCCTGGCTCATTTCTGAGGCTGAGGCATTCGAGATACCTCTCTACTTTTCAACAGCTCTGAAGACAACTTGAGTATGAAGAGAGACAAGGGGCAAAGGCTCTTGAGCCCAGAAATTTGCATCCTCCCTTCCCTGACATGAGGACCTAAAGAAAAACAGGTTGAACTACAGGTAAGACCTCTAGGTTTAGCAAATAAAAATACAGTATGGCTGTTAAACTTGAATTTTATATAAGGAACGAGTAATTTTTAGTACATGTAAGGTCCCGTGCAATATTTGTGACATACTCATAGTAAAAAATTAGGTATTATTGATCTGAAATTTAAATTGAGCTGTGCATCTGTGTGGGCTTTATTTTAAAACCTCTTTGAGACTAAAGATAGATAATGGCTGCATCCCATATTTAAAAAATAGAACTCTTACCCACTCACACCTGCAGCAACCTGCCCAAGAAATCAGCCTGTTGTCTACAATAAACAGCCTGAAGGTGGTCTATGGCAGGTCAGACTTGCTGGGAGTCAGAGCGCTATCTCCAGTGACAGCCCAGGAAGCTAAACAATACCTGCTATGACAATAGGCCTCAAATGGCCAAGACTAAATCTGTACCTGACCAACCATCCAGGATTTCCTGCTTTCAGTTGACAGCTTCTGACTTCCCCATGGCAACAGCCCCCAGCCTGGCACATGTGCAGCCTTCCCTGTTTTCCACTGTAAGGCTTCTGGCTCCACTGCCTGCCCTCGAGTCTGCCATGCTGCACTTGATGGTGGCCAGCTCCCTAGTATTGCCAGCTCCACATCAATAGCCTCTGCCGTTCTCACTTGTTTGGTCTTTGTCCACACATTGCAGACAGCATGCAAGTTTATAAAGACCCAGAAATTTGAGTCTGCAGGTAAAGGCAAAACTCTCACTTTCTCAAAGCCAAGGATTAAGCCACATACTAGCCAAGGCTTATGAAAGATCCAGAAAGTTAGCTCAGTCACTTGGCTTCTGTTATCTACCTTCCAAAAGTCTCTGTGTGGGGGCTGGTGGCCAGAGACTCAAGTCTAATGACTGCTACAGAGCCTAATGGACAGAGCACCTGACCAAGGCACCAAGGCACCAAGGCCTAGGATTCCTGCACCTTTGTAGGAAAACTGTGTAGCCATGGCTCCGACTTTCCCTCTTGCTAACTATGTCCCTGCATGATGACAGGGCTAGACTCTACCTATCATCCCATGGACATCTACCATCCAACTCCACACATTTCTCTAGGTTTGAGGTGTGTGGGAGCCATGTCTCTCCACTGGATGAGCTCAAGCCTGACCAAAGGCAGTGACAGGACAGTTCCTGTCCATCCTGGGTCCCATGGTGTCCCAGGGCATGACCTCCAGTGGAAGTTCTGAGATCAAAGTCTGGGACAATGACAGGATGGGCTCTGGCCTTTGTCTGGGGCTCAGGTGAGGGTCTGGGAAGGGAAGATTCTGGGCAGCTTGTGTCCCTACCTCCCTGCTGAAGTGGCACTGGGACTGTGCAAGGACTTCTTTGTCAAACTCTCTTGCTGGCACCTGTGGCGCTTCAAGACTTTGGGTGACAAGTGCCCAGAACAAGAGCAGAGGACAGGAGGTGAGGACGTGCCACAGTTGTAACCAGCTTCCCCGAGACCCACAAATCTGTCTGCCTCTACCTGTCTGTGACCGATCTTTCTCACACTGGTGCGTTGATTTTATGTCAGAACCTCTGAAACCAAAGGAAAGAATATGAGCTTTTCCAAGGGACAATAGGACAGCTCCAGCAACATCCCAGTCAATCCTCAGTAGGTCCCATCATGAGCTCAGGAGTTCAGATGAGGAACTGAGGCTCCCAGTGGGGAAGCTCCTTACCTGAGGTCATAGGCTCCCAAAAGTGGGTTCCCACAGGAACTCCAGAGTGCAGGACCCCAAGCCAGCCCCTGAGAGTTCAGAGCCACAGGCTGTGGCATAAGCACTCACTGCAGGATCTTCTTGATCACCATCACAGCAGGGTCTTCAATCATGGCCTTCCCTGTGCGGCTTGGCTGTGCAAAAGACTCAGGGGTGACCGGGCCCACCTTGGCCTCCTCCTCTGGGGCCTCTGAAGCCTGGATGTCACTCTCCGCCTCCACATCAGTCATGATGCTGTCCTGTGGGCCAGAAAAATGGCTGAGTGTGTGGAGACCAGTCCAGGTGCCATGGAGGCAGCAGGCTGGTTCACACTATTGTCACCTTGTCCGAGAGGTGGCTGGAGGCAAGCTGCCTGGCCCCTGGAGCCTGTTTTCACACCTATCAAATGATGGTGCTCCTCTTCCCTAGAGGGCGTCATTCATTCACTCACTCATGCCTTTAGAAATGCTTTCTGAATGCCTGCTCTCCACAAGGCTCTGCCAGTGTCCTTGGGACATAGGAGTACAAAAGCCAACAAGGATCCTGCCTTCCTGGAGCTTACAGTTCAGGCAGAAGAGACAGACATCAAGGCACACTTAAACAAATGCTTAGTGAAATTTGGGACCAGTTCTCTGCAGGAAAAGCTCTAGCATCTTCCGTGAGATTGAGGTGCAACTGGCATAGCTGCTATAGAGGTGCCCAGGCAATGTTTTTGAAAAAATGGGCAAGGAACTGAAAGAAGGCAAGGCTGATCCAGGGGCCAATTCAGAACATGGGCAGAAATGGTACCCACAGCAAGCGCTTAGTTCTGCTGTTCTCTCTTTTATTCCAAGTTCCCTCTACTGCCAGACCCTTGAAGGAAGGAAGACCCAAGCTGGACCCTTGGGGCCTCTGTCTTGCCAGCCACAGTACCAGAGTAAATGGATGGTTAGCATAGTCTGCAGGGTAAGAAAAGCTTCCCATAGAAGGAAAGGTGTCAGAGTGGGCAGTGAGAGACTCTTTTGCACAGCACTCAGCTTTGTGACCTCCCCTGGCCGTTGGCTGGGTGCTTCTTGTGGGCAAATCCTCATGGGAGATGAGCGAAGGCTGTGCCCTCACAGAGCTTACAGTCTCAGGCAGAGAGCCCCTTCTGCCACATGCTCTGTGGGCTCATGGGAAAGGAAGGTGCTACAGGGCAGGAGATCCCCACCTAGATCAGAGGGTGAGAGGAGTTTATGGCAAGTGACACCTAGGCTAGGTGAGAGCGATATTCTGTGTATCTTGTTAAAGGGTATGGACTTGACTCTGAGGGCAAGCGGGGTGACATGGCAGACCAGGCTCTTCTGATGTTTGGTCTGGTTGCAGTTAGGAAATGGATGATATGGGGATGTGAGAGGATGTGTATGGCCAGATGGGCAAGAGACAGGGGCTTGGCTGAGATGGTGGGGTGAGACTGGAAAAGCTGGTGGCTGTGCATGGTGTAGGTTGAAAAGAAGCAGCTGAGGTTGGCACGGGACTGGCCCAGGAGCCCATGACTTGAGCGGCCTGATAGATAGGTGGTGAGGCCAGGAGGTGAGGGGTCTCCTAAGACACCAATGCAAGGAAATGACCCATTCAGGACTGGAACTCATATCAGATTCCACAGTGTGTCATCTTTCCACAGCATCCCTATAAATCCAGCAGAGGTCTGGGAGGCTCCATTGAGGCCCGTGAGTCTCCTGGGAGCCTGGACAACAGCTCACTACCCCTATACCTCATGCCACTCCTACCACATAGACGTCCTGAGATGTTGACACCACATCCAGGCTGCAGTTGAGGTACTTAATCCTCTGGCTCAGTTTTTCTTTCCAAGTTCTGACAAAACCCAGGAGGTCTTCTGTGGTTACCATCTAGAGGGAACATGGGGGACGAAGGTAAGGAGGCAGCCTGTGGAGGACAGGCAGGGACAGGGCTGAGCTAGGGAGGACGCCTCTGGGTTGCAGGAAGGTCCCTCCCTTGCAGACCCTAAGGGTGTGGGGAGTGCTGGGCTGGCTCTCAGGTGGCTGGCTGGGGCAGCAAATCCTTCACTGATGGGACATGGAAACTCTGTACCTGCCATGGGTTCAACTCTGGGCAAGTGATTTAAACTTGCTCAACTCAATCTCTATCTAAGATAGGGACATGGAATGTTCCCTGGGGTCTCCTTTAGCTCTATAGTTCTATGTTTAGAAGGAAACATTTAATCCAGGTGTAGAAGTGGGTAGAAGGGCAGATGGGCAATCTCTGTGGCAACATCTAACAGGCATCCACCTTGAAGCAGCACCGCACAGGTGCACAGGGATGCACCTCAGCCATCTTCACCCTCACTACATATCCAAGGCTTTACTACTGTCTCCTAATTACTGCTATGCAGACTATACTTCTCCATAAACACCCATCACAGGGTTGATAGGAAGACTCAGCACACCACAACCCTGCTTGTAGTACAGAAATCCTGTGCCCAGATGTAAGCTTATTTTAAATTTATGACGCTAGCACAACACACCTTGACTATTCCCACGTAGAATCTAGAAAGCACTCACTGTCTTATCTCTCTTTGGGTCTCGACAAGTTTCTATCTTGTGTTGAAGCTGTTCCAGAGAAGAATTTAATCCATCTGCTTGCAAATTGGACTTTGCCACCTAGAAAATCAGAGGTTCCAAGATTTTGTTTCTAAAAAAAATATTCAGCAAAATATAATATCTAAGAAATTGATTAAGCACTGAAAATATGAAATTGTGGACAGGGGATGCACAATTATACTAGAAACCAGATCAAGACAAATTTTTTATTTAAAAAAATTTTTAAAGAATTTAACCTTTATTTATTTGTTTTTATGTGGTGCTGAGAATCAAACCCAGGGCCTCACCCATGCTAGGCAAGCACTTTACTTGCTACAACCTCAGCCCAATAAAAAAATTTTTTCCTAACAAATAGGTAAGGCTTAAATGAAACAGAGTGTGGTACCAGTCTGTACAAACCAGCAGAAGGCATAAAAAACTATGGAACGTCCATGTTCTGACTCCAGGCTCCAGCTTGCAGGAGGCACCCAAGGGCATAGACTGTGTCCTGGGTGGGTGCATATCTCTCAGCACTGGCATCCTGACAAGAAGGCAACTCCATCCAGTGCCCCAAAAGAAATACACAAGGGGAAATGGCATCACAGCCATGAGAGGGAGGCCATCCAAAAGGTGTTTGTGAGGAAGCTTTAAAGAGTACACAGCTTATAAAGCTGTATAATAGCAAGAAGCCAATTTGGATATACCCTCATCTTTTCACATATGAAAAGAATCTTAACACTAAGTCAAATCTTAAACAGGAGTTATGATTCTGTGGTAGGCTTATGGACTATTATCTCCTATGCGTATTCGTTCTGTATTTTCAATATTGCACATGGCGGAAATGTATTTTGCTTATGCTTACTTGTTATTAAAAATGCAAGCCCTGCATACTGTGAACAGACTGTTACCAGCTCAGAAAAGGAATCTGTGCCAACACCAGCAAGAAGTCTATTAGGAATGCATCCCTTACACAGGGCAGGGTGCCCTGGCCCTTGGGTCCTGTTCTCTAAAGCTGCACCCCCACCTCCACTTCTGGCATGGGGACATCCACCAAGGCCTGATTTCACTGAAGACTCACTCAGCACCAGGGAACGTGAGCTTAGCAGACGTTAGCTCATTTACTGGTGCCATAGTCTTACCAGTTGTTTGTTTGATTCCCACTTCACAGTGAAGTGAATTAAGTGTGTCCTGGGGTGCCAGAGGCAGGAGGCTGGACTGCCTCAGAACCTGAGACCTCAGCCATCACTTCTTTCACTGGAATGCACCTGTCACTCCCAGGAGACTTCCTGTTCTCTCAGCTCTGTTGGTCCTAGCCCAGTGGGTCCTTGAACACTGTTCCCTGAATGGTGTGCTGACCAAGGTGGCTGATCCAGGCCTGCCATGTTCAGTGTGCCCAAATCCTGCCTAATCCACAGCCTCTTGATTCTGGAATCAGAACATGCTCCTGCGGATCCCTCATCCAGCCAAGAATAGTGGTATTCTTGGCCTCAGCCTCATATCCCTGCCTCACTCCTGCTCACTGCCAGCTCTGTGAAGCCAGTGGCCAGGTGGCCCTCCTCAAATGTGTTCCTGAGCACCCAGACTCATCTAAACCATCCTTGGCCCCCACTGCCTGACCAGGACCCTGATGACCTGCTGACCTTTCCAGCCTCAGCTCTTCACTCCCTTTCAATCTTACTTTTTTTTTTTTGGTTACTGGGAGTTGAACCCAGAGGCATTTAACCCCTGTGCCACATCCCCAGCCCTTTTAAATATTTGATTTAGAGACAGGGCCTTGCTAAGTTGCTGATGCTGGCTTTGAACTTGTGATCCTCCTGCCTCAGCCTCCCGAGCCACTGGGATTAGAGGCGTGCATCACCGGACCCGGCTCAATCTCGCTTTGGCTGCTCTTGGCAACAGCACCCCAGGGGATTTTCCCATCATGTCTCCAGGACATTCTGCTCCCCACTCTCGTGTCTGGCTGGTTCCTCAAGTCTCAGAAGGTCCCACTTTCCCAGACTAGGTTCAATCCTCCCCTCTAAGCTCTTATATACCTCTTTCCCCTTTAGGGCACAGATGGCTTGTCTGCAGGTAAAGCTATAGTCTCTAGTGCCATCCACCATTAAGAGCTCCATCTTCCTGCCTAAGATGGAATTGCTCCATGCTTCAGTTGTTTTACCTCTAAAATGGTGGCAAAAACAGTGCTTGCCTCATGCCGTTTTTGTGAAGACTAAAACTGCTAATTAAAATAAGTCAGTTAGCACAATGTATGGTGCACAATGACTCAGTGAACAGTAGGGGCTAAGATTTCATTTCTGCCTTCCCAGCTGAAGCGCGAGTCCATAGGACTGACACCACACTGGCCTCCCAGCACCTGGGCAGTGCTCAGCATGCAGGTGTGTGTGATAAATACCTGCTGCATGGAGACTGAATCTGTCCTACCTGGCACTTGATATTCACTTGCAGATTTGTCATCAATCGTTGGATTTTCTCTATGAAAATAAGGTCCACAGACAGGTTATGGAATTTACTGTCAAATTTGTTGATGACGTCATTGGCCTATAGAGAAAGCAGGGAGTTGGTTAATCTGGAACTTTGGACCACAGAAGAGGAGACAACAGGCTAAATTATTGCTTGGACAGAGACACAGCCCTTCCTTCACAGGTGACATCTGTGATGGGCTGTCCTGGGAGCCTGTCTGGAGGGTAGGCAGGGCTCTCCCACCTGGTCCAGGTACTCATTCTCCATCTTCTCCATATTGACCATGATTAAACTTTCAACATATTCTATGCGGGCAGCTTCTTTCTCCAGCCGACTACACAGTGAGTCAACTTCCTCAGGGGAAAAGTTGCCTCCCTCCGAAAATAATCTGATAATAATTGGAGAGAAATAAAAACCACCAGTCAGATCTGAAAGTTCTCCCCCATCCCCAACACTGCGGTGAATACACCCTTTTAACCTAGGTTTCAGATCAAAGGTGCATGATTATGCAAAAATAAATGCAAGTGGTACAAACACAGGAGGAGGCATCCATGACTGTGGCAGGCTTGCCCCTTTTGTTAGCTGATCAGATTGAGTACCCTGACACACCCAAATGAAACAAGAAAAATCATGGATTCCATTCAAAGCAAAAATGGGAACTGCATAAAGATAAGAATTCTGGAGAGTCCCTAGGTGAAGTAAACATCCCCATGGATGGTGGGTGGGCCTGGAAGCTGTATTGTGCCTGAGACTTTGGCCTGAGCCTGGATGACTGCATGGGGGGAGGGGACAGCATGGAGCTGGACTCTGAGAATGACACTTGAGTGTGAGATTGAGTGGGAAATGAATCCTACCAGGTATCAGGACACTGCCTTGCCTAGATTCCAGAGCCAGAAGAGGAGAAAGGTCTCTCTCCTCTGAGGATCTGTAACCACAAACTAGACTTTGTACATGTTTACTAACTGAATTCATGCTCTCTGGAGTGATCCAAAAAAACTCAAGCAGAGAATTTTGATTATTCCTAAGTCAGTAATGCTCTCAGCTGTGCAATAGAAACAAATAAGAATAATATCTAAAGGAATATCATTCATGTGAATTTAGGCCTCAAATAATGTCACAGATAAAATCCCAAGGAAAATAAATGACTTATAGTAAAAAAAAATTATAAGGCAACAAGATGCCATGAATGAGAAAGACAACAGAGAACAGAAACACTCCCCACAAAGACCTCAGACGTTATAATTTATCCTACATAATTATAAAATAACTAAGTGCAAGATGTTTAAAGAAATTAAAAGAGAAACTTGAAAATATGAGCAGAGAGCTGCCAGTTTTGAAAAAGAACCAAATATAGCTAGAAATAGAAATTATACTAATTAAAATTAAAAACTCAGTGAAAAGATTTATCAGGATATTGAACACAGGTACAGAGCGCATCAGTGAATAGGAAGGACGATAGGAAGAAATCAGCCAGAATGAAGCTAAAAAAGTGATGCAGAGTACTCAGGAGAGAGATGTGTAACATATTTCAAATTATAATTCTGGATTTTGCAACTTTCCAAATTATCTTTAAAAATTCTATATTTAGGGCTGGGGTTGTGGCTTATTGGTATAGCGCTTGTTTCTCACGTGTGAGGCACTGGGTTCAATTCTCAGCACCACGTATGAATAAATGAATAAAACAAAGGTCCATCAACATCCACAAAAATATTTTTTTAAAAACTATTTATATTCATAAAAATGTGAATAATATTTCAAACAAATGCATCTCCTGCAAATGCCAACATGGAAGATGGCTACAGTGATTTGTTTGTAGTAGAGGGAACCATAAGTCAGCATGTGTACCAGTATTCTGATTCCATTTCTGTACAAAACTAACAGTCATTGCTTATGTATAACACATAGGAATTTTATTTTTGGAGAGCTTCCAGTTTTTACTTTTCTTTTGTGTTTGATTATATTATAATGGATAAAAAAAATTTAATTTCAAAATAATATAAGGATTTTTTATAAAAAGAATGTTAGCAAGCTAAAAATGTCAAAGACTAAATCCAGGATTATTTTCATGTTGGAGTAAGTTAAGATCATGGGGGAAAAATAAAGGGGAACAATAATCATCAGGGACATACAAATCAAAACCTCAAAGTGATATTGCTTTGTATTCATTAAAATAGCTACTATAAAAAAGGAAAATTCTAGTAAGTGTTGGTAAGGATGTAGAGAAATTGGAGGCTTTGTACATTGCTAGAGGGAATGTAAAATGGTGCAGCTGCTGTGGAAAATAGTATGATGGTTCCTTTAAAAATCATGAAATTAAAAGAAAAATAAAGAATTACCATCTGATCCAGTAGTTTTACTTTGGGCAATATAAAGAATTGAAAGCAGGACTTCAGATTGTACACCAATGCTCTTCAAATCCTTTTTTTTTTTTTTTTTAATTGTCAATGGACTTTATTTATTTGTATGTGGTGCTAAGAAATGAACCCAGTGCCTCACACATGCTAGGTAAGTGCTCTACCACTGAGCTACAATCTCAGCCCTCAAATCCTTAATTCACAAGAGCCAAGAGGTAGAAACAATCCAAATGCCCATTGATAAAACAAATGGATAAAAAATATGTGGTATAAATACATGATGGAATATTATTCAACCTTAAAATTTTTTTTAAATAGTTTTAGTTGTTGATGGATCTTTATTTTATTCATTTATTTATATGTGGTGCTGAGACTCAAACCCAGTGCCTCACACATGCTAGGCAAATGCTCTACCACTGAGCCACAATCCCAGCCCTCAACCTTAAAAATTTTGACATGTGATACAACATGGACAAAACTTGGAGATGCCATGTATGCTAAGTGGGATCCACCTGACACGAAAGGACAGATACCGCATGATTCCCCTCATATGAGGTATCTGGAGTCATCAGATCAACAGAAATGGAAAGTCAAGTGGTGGCTGCCAAATGTTCAGGGAGGGAGAATGAGGAGTTCCTGTTCAAACTCGGACGAACAGTTTCAGTCTTGTGAAGGTAAAAAGTTCTAGAAGTGGCTGGTGGTGACAGTTGCACAACAATGCACTTAATGCTGATGAATGAACATCTAAACAGTCAAAATGGCAAACTTTAAGTTATGCATATTTTGGCACAAATAAAAAGTTAAGGGAGTGACAAGATCGCCTCCCCACAGAGCAGCTCTGGTGGCCAGCAGGGGCCCTGGTGCCGGCTCCTACCTGCAGTGCTTGATGTAATCAATGTTGGTATAACGGAGTTTGCCCAGACTCTCCTCCAAGTACTGCCGGAAGCTGCGCAGGGACACCTGGATGACATCCACATAGCTAAGCAGCTCTCGATGCAGCGTGTTGCTGAGGATGGCCAGCCTGTGGGGACAGAGGAGGGGCAGGGGGAGACGGGTGACCAGCCTGGGGAGACATGTTGATGTCCTGGCCTTGGGTTGGCACCCTGGGATGCTGCTTGAGCTCCACACGGCACCCAGCTGTGGAGTCACCACAACCACTGCCCAGCTTCTCTGATTAACAGAGGGGCACTAGGAAGAATTTCCAAATGCCCATGTATGCAGGACAAAGTGTGTCACTCTGGGGATCACAGAGCATTTCTTTCTTTCCTGTCACCTCTATCACCAAACTGGTAAAAGAATCCCAGCCCCGCCGGTCCAGCAGACTCTGACCTGCACCATTACGGCTCCCTTACCCCGTGCTCTCTCAAAAGAGCACCCTGCCAATGTCCTCTTTATGACTAAGACTACCAGAACTGGCTGCCCTTTGACAGCTTAGACACATGCCTAAGTCCTTCCTGTGACATGACTAAGGCCACCATCTCATGTCCCCGAGTGGCCTCCCTGGAGCCCCTTGCTTTGTCCTGAGCATAGCCCTAGTCCTGGCCAAGGCTCCTCTTCTGGAGAACTCAGCCTTTCCCACCTTTTCCCATGCTAGGCCAGGGCGCCCCCTGCAGGGATTCCTTCCTGACTCTCTGCAGGGAGGTGGTCTTCTGGCATTTCAGGGCACATGTCAGCACCCTTGCACGCTACTGTGTGCATGTAGCCTCTTTTGTCCCTGGCTGCTCACTCCCCACCCCCTGCCAGATGTTGCCCAGAGTTCAACTCTGACTCTTATGAGAGGATCAGCTCAGAAGCAGGACCCTCAGTGCCTACTTTCCTTGCTTCCTTTTAAGTAGCAGCCTGGCTGGACTTCTAAAGCCAGGTAGCTGGCAGGGAGATTCACAGTCCCTTACTTTTGGCTTTTGGTGGCATTCAAAAAGATGTGCTCCATGTCGTAGATCTTGCGGCGAAAGTTTTTGCTCTTCGTGTTTTGCTCTTCTTGGAACTGGCAGAACATCAGCCTTTCCTTCTTGAGCGTCTCGATCACTCCAGCACAGTGTCTGTCCAACCGCTCTTGGTGAAGCAAGAGCTCGGCTGCAAGAGGGTGAGGAGAGCTGGGGTCCTCTGGGACCTGAGCCATCTCTGCACTTCCCTTTCTTGGAACAGTGTCTACACACTGCTGCTCCCAGGCTAGTCTAGGTCCCTTGCCCTGCCACAGTTGCTCTCACCAACTGGAAATGGGCATTGATCTCAGAGAGGACGCTCTGCTGGGCCAGGAGCCAGGAGCTACCGGCTGCAGAGGAGCAAAGCTGGGGAGATGGAGAGTCCTGAGCAGCATCCTGGGAGCAGGGGAATGAAGGGCTGAGTTCTATAGGGAGGGTCTGCAGGGAACAAGAAGCACAAAGCCAGGCAGCCTGGGGTGGGTTCCTTGACATCAGTGGATGCTCGTGTCCAGTGAGTCCAGATTCGAACTGGCTTCCAAGGTGGAGTGGCACGAACATGGACTGAACTTCCAGAGCCCTACCACAGGCATTAGCGTGAATAGAGCCCCCGCATCTCCCACCTCCTACCCTCGCCATCATCTGGAGTGGTGCAAGTGCTGTGGCCCCATCTCTGCCAAAAACAAATCGTGTGGTGCTGGGATTCATTTCTCTGGCTTGGTTTCTATACTGCACATTGGCCAGGGAATTGGGAAGGAAAGGGAATCAGCCTTCAGGGAGTTTCTACTCAGTACATAGTGTTATTCCTCAGTGCATTCTGTACACACATTTCCCAGGTGAGGACAAGGAGGTTCCAGATGACAGGTAAGTGGCCCGAGGCTGCAAGTGCTGGGATGTGAGGTCAGCTTCCGCTTACACACCTTCACTTTTCCAGTCAGTAGGGGTTTGGAGGGTATCAGGTAGGGGATATCTGCTAGCTCTGAAGGGCTGTAGTGGACCTTGGAACATGATTCAAGTGAAAAACCAACAAGGGTCACTGAAAGGTCCTACTAGAATTGTGCATCCCTATTAACGGAGCCCACCACATAAGAAAGAACTGGCATTTCTTTTTAAGTATGCTAAATGATAAGGTGGAAAGAATGGCCACCACATTTTGGAGGCTGTGTCTTTTACCAAGTGCTTATAATTCCTCACTACGCCATTTTAAGAGGCTTAATTACCACCTCCAGCATTCCTTTCTGCAAGTGAGGGAGGAGACAGAGAGGTCAAGTAACCTGGCCAGAGTCACACAGCCAAAGGAAGTTGAGCCTAAGAATTCTAATTCCTAAGCTATGGACTTGCCTCTAGAGCATTCACCTTGTGGGTGTGTAACTGATCTAAAATCCAAAAGCTATAACAGAACAACACTCTTAATTTGAGCCTCTATTACCCTCTAGGAAAAAAAAGGAAGGAAGGAAGGAAGAGAGAAAGAAAGAAAGAAAGAAAGAAAGAAAGAAAGAAAGAAAGAAAGAAAGAAAGAAAGAAAGAAAGAAAGGAAGAAAGAAAGAAAGAAAGAGAGAGAGAGGGAGAAAGAGAGAAAGATAGATTGAAGGAAGCAAAGAAAGAGGTCATAAAAAAAGTCTTGAGGGGCTGGGGTGCAACTCAGTGCTTGCCTAGGGCACACAGGCTCTGGGTTCTATCTCCAAAAATGAGAAAACAACAACTTGAATGGGGGATTCTGAGCACTCTTTTCATGGATATGAAGAGATATTCATGGGGGCCCATGCCCCCATGAATATCTTCCCCGATGTGATGAAAATATACGAAATTTTGATGAAAATATACGAAATGTGATGAAAATATATGAAATGTTATATGGGGCAGTTAACAAACCCAAGGCCACAGGACAGCAGATACTGCAGAGGGGTCTGAGGACAGGATGGGCCTTCCCAGGCAGTGTTCGCACCTGCCCTGACATTGTGGATGTCCTTCTCAATGTGCTGGATCCTTGGCTGGTGCAGGTGCAATTGTAAGTCCAGCTCTGAATCCAGCTCATCAATCTTGGTGGCTACGATGACCCGGGCATTGAGGGCACATTGGTCAAACCACTTCTCTAGGTGCTCAAAGAAGCCAATTCGAAGTCTGAGGGAGAAAACAGCAGGGTCAGCCCTCCCAGCAATCACGACCAGTAAGAGACTTTCCATCTGGAGACCCCGGTGCTGCCCCTCTGCACACTGTCTTCCTTATTTTATTTTCCAACTGCCTCCTATGTCAGTGTGTGGATGGATCATCATTTACTCAGTTGCTGGAGGACTTCAGGTGGTTTCTAACCTTTTGTTCTTACGAAGAAGACTGTGATGAATAACCTTGTATGTATGTTGAGTGAAGAGGCAACTCTATAGGGTGAAGGCCCTGAACTAGAATTGCTGAATCAGAGGTTAAAATACATTTGTGGTTCTTGTAGCTATGGCCGAACTGTTTCCATTGGAGAACAACTTGTATTCCCACCAGCAAGAAGTAAGAGTTCCTGTTTCTCCACAGCCTCAGTGTGTATTGTCAAAATTTTGAATTTGACAATTCTGTCATATTTTGATTGAGATTGTGCATTTTTTCATGTGTTTGACTACATTTTTCTGTATGATATCCATTAATATTTTTTTGCTCATTTCTCTATTGTGTAGCTGTTCTTCATTCAAAAAAGTAACTTCTAGGTGAGGCCTATTGACTCTGATGTGAATTACAAATATTGTTTCTCAGTGTATCATTTTTTTCTTTAAAAAATGTACAGTGTTCTTTCGAACAAGTATTGTTAAGATACCAGTTCTCTGAAAATTTATCTGTAGATTCAGTGCAATAACAAGAAAAAAATCTCAGCAGATATTTCCTTATGGAAATGGATAAGCTGATTCCAAACTTTATATAAAAATATGAAGGGCCAAGAATTGTGAAGACAACCTTGGAGGAAAACAAAGTTGGAGGACTTACACTCCCAGACAGTAAGACTTAGTATAAAGCTATAATAATCAGGCAGTTTGGGGTCATTGTGGTAGGAGAGACACAGAGAAATAGAAAAGAGGCATGGCAGACAGTGGGGAAGAGCAGAGTCTCTCTGTAAAGGGCCAACTGGTTCTCCATACAGGAAAGAAAAGAATCTTTTCTCCTGCCTCATGCCATAAACAAATCAGTTCCTGGAGATTTTAGATCTAAATATGGAACTTTAAAATAATAACATTTCTACTGTATGATATTGAAGAATCTTTTCATGACCTTGGGGCAACACAGAGGACCTCACATAGACGATCAAGGTAAACGAATGAAAAAAATGAACAAATTGGATCTTATTTAAGAAAAGAATTTCTATTTATCAAAAGATATACAGTAAAAAAATAGATAAAAGGTAAATCTAGAGATGTAACAAACTTCCATAAATTAATAAGAAAAAAGACAACCCATCAAAAATATATAAATAAAAGATTTACCTAGGCATTTCACACACACACAAAAAATCAGATGGCCAGCAAGTCTATGACAAGGCACATAACGTCACGACTCACCAGGAAAATGCAAATTTAATCAACAATGAGACACCACTACAATTACCCCCTGAAGGGCTAAAATAAAAACCACTGGCAATATCAATTGTTGTTGAAGGTGTGGAGCAACTGGAACTCTCATATGTTGTTTGTTAAAAATTATAAAACTGTTAGGACCACTTTTGAAAGCTCTTTGATGGCACCTTTGGGCCATGTCCCCTAAAGATGAACCCACACATACTCTGACTCAGGACATTCTATATGAGTTATGTATGGAACAGAAATGTAGACATGTGATCACCAAAAGACTTGTACAAGAATGTTCAGAGCAGTATTATTGGTATATCCTCAAATTGGAAAAGAACCAAATGCATCAGTAGACTAGATAAATAAAATGGATTAAAATGAATTACATTTATAATGGGATACCATACAGAAATAAAAAGTAGATTCTATCCACATTCAAAGATATGTAAAAATTTGATAAACATAATGAAAGAAGCCTGACAGAGTGAGTTCTGAATTATTTCACTTAAATAAAATTCAAAAACAAGCAAAATGGGCTCAGAAGTTAGAATATTTATCCTCCGGGAAGACAGGGCAGTGACTGGAGATGGGCCCATGAGATGGTGTCCTAGAGCGTTGGTAATAGTTCTGCTTCTTGTGGTCTCTGGGTGCCACGTGTGTTCTCACTGGACAATTCATTAAGTGATACGTGTATGGCTGCCATGCTTTTAGATTTGTTATCCTTCAATATGCAGATTCAAACAGTAGGACACAGAACTTTTTTTCTGGTTAATTACAAAAGTCAAATAGCACAGTGGTTGGTGTCAGACTCTGGAATCATAGGGTATAGATTCCTGTCTTGGATCCAACTGCTTCCTATCGTGGAGATCGTGACTAAATGAGTAACTTTTTTGTGAGCTTTAGCTTCTTCATTTGTAAAATGGAGTTCATTATGGTACCTCTCTCACAGTTGTTGAGGGAATTAAATATGCTCAGTAAATAATAGTTCTTAAGTGATCCTTGTTGATCTTTGGCGAAGGCCCTTCTCCTTGCTCCACCGGCATGTCAGGTGATTGGCATCTCCAAGTCCCTTGGATGATGTGGATTCTGAAGTCTTCTTGCCTCCTTAGGCTGACATGCAGGTGGAGCAAGGAGAAGGATAATGTTTGAGTTGAGACATTTTAGATGTGAGGTGACCCTGAAGTGCAGAAGAAAGAGCCCTATGCCTGACTTTCCTCCTGCTTCCAGTCTCGAGCCTCCTGCCACCTGTGAATGTGGGAGGTGGACCAGGCAGGGGATCGTGAGCTGATTAGTCCTGCCTACGACATGGTAGAGATAGGAAGGCAATGGTGCCATCCAAAAGCCAAATGAGAATTTCCACATTTGATTCAAACTCTAATACAAAGGCCCAGAAACTCGGGAGTTAGGAGAGGTAAATCCTCACTGGTGGGATTATGGGTCATTTCTTTATTCGTCATTGTTCTGTTTTTCTGCCATGAGTATGTCAAAGCATTAGTGTAAAATACTGTACATGATATATTCATACCTATGGTTTATATCTATAGAATTAAAACAAAACAAAACAAAAAAGATGTGCCAGGAAACCAGAAGGATCTTTCAGGGAAAATTGTTTCTGTGTACAAGGCCCAGGACTGCAAAGCAGTCTGGGAAGGATGAGGGGGCCACACTCACCTAGGATGTCTGTAATGGCAAATAATTCCTGGACTTTTGCCATGTTTTATTGTGTTTTCCTCAATTATTTTTATTTCTTTTTCTTTTTTTTTTGGTACCGGGGATTGAACTCAGGGGCGCTCAAGCCACATCTCCAGCCCTATTTTTGTGGGTTTTCTAAAAAAAAATATATATATATATAGAGAGAGACAGGGTCTCACTGAGTTGCTTAGCACCTCGTGGTTGCTGAGGCTGGCTTTGAACTCACTATTCTCCTGTCTCAGCCTCCCAAAGCGCGGGGATTACAGGCTTGTACCACCACGCCCAGCTTATATTTCATTTTTTTCAGCTAAAGCTAATCTTTTCTTGTTTTTAAATGTTAACTTGTAAATAAAACTCTGAGCAAGACAATGAGAATCAAAGGGTTTTATACTCACTGTTTCTTAATTTCTAAAATTAGCGTGGATGGAACTATCACTCTTTCTGTGAACTCAGTGCGGGAAGCATTGTCAAGGTGCAGGGTTGAGAAGGTGGAATCAGGCCTCCTGAAACCCTCTTTTTCTTCTTCTTCCAGGGACAGGAAGACAACATAAGTGTTCCCACTGGAGGTTGTGAAGGACTCCATGTCCTTGGAGAAGAACTCCTCCAGATACCATTCCTTGGCGTCAGCCTGAGGAGGCAACAAGACTTCAGAATCCACATCATCCAAGGGACTTGGAGATGCCAATCACCTGACATGCAGGATTGTACACCTTTGGGCCAAATACGCCTATAATTGCCTCCCCCGCACCCTCATGTACACAGAGTGCTTTTTAAATTGAAAAAGTCCACATAAAAATCTGGGTTCCTGATTCCCCTTTAAATATCAGAAAACATGCCAACTCTGAGCCCAGGCCTGGCCAGCATCCATGGCGGGTGGAGCAACAGCTGCTGGGTCTCCACCACTTGTCATCATTTCACACTTGGCCTCTGGGCCTCTCTTCTTGTGCATACCTGTGGCCATCTGAGTTTGGGATTCCCTGCTCAGGAAGAAGCCTCATCTACCACTTATTCCAGAGCAATCCAGGAAATGAGTCCTCTGCAGTTCCATCATTATGGAATTTGAGTTATTGGTTTGTGAGTTTGAATGTGCTTTTGAGGACAAGGTCTCACTGCCTGGCACTCAAAGGAAAGCTCTGTCTGGTTCTCTGTGTTACACAAGTAGTGGAGGGGAGTGAGAGAGAGTGAACCGGCCAGGGTAAGCAGGGGCTGGGTTCCCCTGTACAGTGAAGAAGGGCCGAGAAAGATGGAGGAGCAGGAAGGGATGACTTCAATTTGAAGGGTGACTTCAGAGTGGGCTGCAGGGATGTAAGAAGAGGAAGGTGAATTTTTAAAACTGTTGCTATGAATAAAGAATTGAATTCCTGTTGACAACAATTAAAATAAAAAAATACATTTGTAGATTTGTTTTGTTTTGTTTTGTTTAATACTGGGAATTGAACCCAGTGGTGCTTTACCAGCTGAACCACATCTCCAGTCTCTTTTATGTTTTATTTTGAGACAGGGTTTTGCTAAATTGCTTTGAACTTGAGCTCCTCCTTTCTCAGCCTCCTGAGCTGCTGGGATTGCAGGCAGGCACCACCACACCCGGCCCAGCACTTTTTTTTGCTTAGTTTTGTTTTGGTTTTATATATTTTCCCATTTTTTATTGGTGCATTATAGTTGTACAGCCCAGCATTTTTCTAATTGTTTACCTGCACCTCTAAGGAGACCAGGTCACTGAGCACCTCAGTGTATATGAGGGATACACATAGAACGAATGCAGAAAACTTTCTCCTTACCCAAGAAAAAACCAGCTGCTGACCTACCTCACACACAGACAGACTCTCTTGTTCTTCCTGTGCCTCCTCCTCCTCTTTTCCCTTCTCCTCATCTTTCTCTCCCTCCTCTTCCTCCACTTCCTCCTCTGTCTCCTCTTCCTCCTCCTCTTCTTGGGCCCCCACACTTTCCTGGTTCGGGGATGGTTTTGAGGAGGTCTCCTTGTCAACCTGCATTTCCTCTAATCCTTGTGGAGAGTCCTCTCTGGACTCGTACGTCTGGTCACTCAGTGCAGATCTGTCCTGCTGGCTCAGCACCTCTTCAGTTGTGGGGGACTCTCTGTCTTTACCTCTTTCTTCTTCCATCTCCTCTTCAGGCCTCACAGAACTTGGCGCTCTGCTTAGGCTCTCGTCACTTCTGCTCATTTCCACTCTGGCCCTCTGTCTTTTCTTCAGTTTCTTTTTCTGCAGGAAGCGCAGTTCATGGTTTTCTGTTGATGTCCAACACGCCAAAGCACAAGGAGAGACAAGTCACCAGTGTTGCCTGGACTGGGTTTCCCAACCCATATATGTACAGGGAGAACTAGACTCAAAATGTGAAAGTGTTACCTGGTTGCCTAAATTGGAAACTGACTTCCCCAGCCAAGTTCTACAAGGAAAAAACATGAGTCACTGAAGGACCACCACTGCCTTTCTCCAGAGGGCCACTCCTAAGGGTGTCCACTTTTCTGTCAAGTAAAAACAATTCTTCTTTCCCCCTCCCCGTCTAGGTTTGATGCTAGCCTTGATCAGCTTCATTCACTGAGGTAATGACATTTCCAGCCCAGGGAACACATTTTCCCTTCATTCCAAGCAGGCTAGCACCCCTTACAGCACACACTGGCAAATAATGGAATAAAAGTTCATTCTGACATATTTTGGTAGTGATCTAGAGAAAAGGGAAGCAAAATATAAGTTGAAGGGTGCAGACAAGGGAGAAGGAATCTGCTGGGAGCTGGATGGGGATGGACAGAATGAGCCTGGTCTACATGTCTTGGGAGTCTCCTTGTTAACCCTAAAATTCCCTGTTTCACAGACTCTGGGTGAAGTTGTGGACATACTGTTTTATGGATGACTGTGGGCTTCAGAATTTGCAGGTCTAGATTAGTATCCCAACTCCTTACAAGCAGAGTGGCCTTGGTCAAGTGCCTTGAACCCTGTGGGGCTCCATGTCCTCCCCGGTGAAATGGGGATCATAATGGCACCCACACCTTCTTCAGGCAACAGAACCATCTCAAAGGGCAGATAATGAACTTGCCCTCCTGCAGGATGAGCCTCTGCCTCAAAACAAGTGTTGTGGGGAATGTTTGTTAGCAATCCAAACAGGGATCCCTTCTGAGGATGAACCAGGTACCCCATACCTGTGGGAAACTCAGCCAAGTTCAGCTTCACTCTGGCCAGGAAGAACTCTGGCTGGGGATGTGGGGGAATCCAAGCCACTCTAGAGTATTCAAAACAACCCCTTCCAGGGCTGCATGAGCTTACCCGGAGAGCATTTACTGTGCCTAAATTATGTGCAAGACCCAGTGCTAAGGGGAAATCAGAGTAGAATAAAACATAATCTTCAGGAAACAAGGTCTGATTGTATGTTTTGAACTCCTGTATTTGATGGTAACTAAGAACAAGCAAGTTCAGAGAACAGAGTGGTGGCAGGGTGGGAGGAAGGTGAGATGAGGGCTCAGGCTGAACGGGTAGGATCCTTGCTCTGGTAGTAGACTGGGAGTATGGGTGGGCTTGGGACCCAAGAGACAGAAAATCCCAGCACAGGGAGCAGGAAGAGGAAGGGCTGTGAGCAGGAAGCTTAAGCCAGAGAGGGGATGAGTTTGCTGAGCCAGGAGGACTCAGGGCGGAAGGCAGAGAGGGTATCCCTGGTCACCTAGGAATAGTAAACAGAATCTGGTGGAGGATGCAGGGTTGGTGAGTAGGTCAGTGTGAGCAGGTAGGAGTTTGATTTTAGGAGAATTATATGACAGTAGAGGGTGTGATGAATAGAACTTAAAGTGTCGTATAAATTAGCCCTTTCTTTTTAAATCCATGCAACTATGGAGCCCGGCAACCTCTTTTACACTCAGAAAGAGATGGTCCCTTTAGAGACCCTTTCTGCCTCTTTCTCCTTGCTGTCTGCACATGGATTCACACTCTGCAGTGGCAGGCATGACTTCCAAAGACTGGGCAGTGCAGACTGAAAGGCTTCCTCTCCTCTTTGCTTCGTCATGAGCGGCCAGGGATATCGTTTCCCTCTCCATACCTGCTCAAAGATTTCACGAACAAAGAAATGTTGGCTGAGGGCGAAGCTGTAGGCGTTGAGCTCTTTCAGTATGACCACGGGGTATTCCATCACTTCCTTGGTCAGGATGCCATGGAAACACTCATACCTGGGAGGGAGGGAGGTAAGACCACAGCCTAAGGGGAGCTCAGTGGACTCCAGCCAGGAGCCATGCCTTTGACCCCAACAAGGTGGGCAGTGATCTGATCATACAGGGAAGGAATACATGCTCTTTGTAAAAAAAATCTAGAATATACATGAGTTTTCTGTCATTTGGGTCCCCATTTCTTGTCCACTGTCCTATCTCTGACCTGGAACTTGACCTACATTATCCCATAAAGCCCTCAAACATTCCAAGGCCCAGAATTTTATGTTTCTCAGATAAGGAGACCAAAGCTCAGCAGGTACTGAGTTGCCCAAAGTTATTCTTCTGTATCCAAGTACTGAAATCAACTGGAGTGCAATTTCATTTCTGGAAATAGTCCTTACAGAATTAGTTGTACAAAAGCAAAAATATAAGGAAGTTCACAAAAACTATTGGTAATACTGTACTGAGAAACTGGAACCAATTGAAAAGAGCTAATCACTTGTGAGGTGGTTAAATCATTACAAAGTATCAGTAATAATTAGTTCTTCATAGTCATTTAAAAATTGAAATTTATCTGCAGCTATATAATTTGCATAATATAATCCATTCTTTATTTTTATAATAATATGTGTCTATATCTACATATATGTTCATTAAAAGGAAAAGTTGGGGAGGAATGAGGGGAAAATCTCTATATGTTTGTAGTGGTTGATTTCTTTTCCCTTTCATAAAGTGCATGCATGGCCCAAATTCTTGACCTTTAAACTACATTGCCTTGAAACTTCTCTCCACAAACTTTCCAAGACTCTCCCTGGAAGCTTCTGTATTGGCTTCAAGCAGGGCTACAAAGGACCATGATGATCCACAATGCTGGAGCCACAGGACAGAACCCAGGGATGCTTAGCCACTGAACCACATCCCCAGCTCTTTCTTTTATTTTTAATTTTGACACAGGGTCTCACTAAGTTGCTGAGGCTGGCTTTGAACTTGCGATCCTCCTGTCTCAGCTTCCTGAGCTGCTGGGATTGTAGGCATGCGTCACAGTGCCTGGCGTGGAGCCACAGTTTTTATCTTAAACTTGCTGGGCACACCCAGACTCCTGTGACCTTGAATGTGAATCCAAGCCATCCCCTCCTGTATTTTGGGTTCTGGTCAACCTACCTAGATTTCATGTTCTTCAGAAAAGTTTTGGCCTTTTCCAGGTATATCTTCAATGTTTCTTTATGGTTTTGCTGCCTCAGTTGGTCCAAGAGCTTATCAAGGTGGGCCTCCTGGGCCTGGCAGCCACTCCCAAAATAAGAGGAAGCAAACATGAGCTCCCAGAGTATAAGTGACATTCAGAATCCCCGCCACTGGAACTGGGGCCTGGGCAGCTAGGTAAGGCCTGGGACTTCTTGTCCACAAAAGGGGCACCAGATCTGTTACTGCTGTCACTCTCTGCTAAAGACTTCTGACCTCCTCTCTGTGCCTAAAATGTTCTTGCCCATTTTATTCCCCCCCTAGGACCCAGCTCAGGTGAGACTCTTCAGGAATATGTACATCCCTCATACCTACCCTGCCTGGTCAGGTCTGGGCTACCCATTCCCAAATGCTTCTCCTCCCTCTTCTTCTCATCGGTCCCATTCAAGATCATTTACTGATTGTTTTCCCCAGCCTCTGCCCTCCACCACTTCCTACACTGTGAGGGCAGTGGGGTAAGGACCAACTGATCTGTGGGGGGCAGAGAGACTGTCAGACATACATACTCCATTCCCCCATTATAGAGCCTCGAAATACCTAACATGTACATAACTTGCTACATGAATGATGTATATTTTGTTATAATATGAACTTAGAGAGTGTTGCCCCCAATTAGAGGATGTGATATCTTATCATTCTCCATGTATGAGAACTTGGAGTTGTCCCCCTCCCCTCAGGAGAATTACATCACATTTTATCAGACCCTCCCCTCCCATGTAAGTTATTGACCTAAACTATTGGACTTCAAAATACACATAGTCCAAGAATTTGGCTGCATTTTGAGCACTCAGGCTGCCACAGGACTTGGAGCTTTGAAGCCACCTGTCAACACTGACACCACCCTCCAGCATAGAGGGGCCTTCCCCACCTTGCCATCTCTGCTGTGTTGGTGTCAAGCAAGTTTCTCCCAAGAAACCACTTGGAGAAAGGCACACATCAACCTTCAACTAGACTTGACTTCCCACAGAGGCCTGCTTCCACTGACTTGGGCAACTAGATGTTAATAATTCTGGAACTCACAATGTACTGAATGAACCTGGTCTATTGAGTGTATTCAATGTGGTTTGTCCACATTATTCTCCTCCTCTTCAAACACTGTGAGCAGAAAAAGAAATCTCTTTGTATGATAGTAAACTGTAATTTATGAAATCATATTTTGATCATTGCCTTATTTTAGCCATCCATAGTGTTCCTTATTCCTCCTGTCTCTGTCTTGTACACTCTCTTCCAGACAGGCTTGGTTCTGAAGGTCTATCACACAACTGCAACCTTGTTCAAGGATTCTGCTCCTTCCATCTAGTCCTATGATAGAGGTGAGCCTCAATTTCCCCATCCACACACATTTTACAATTTAAGGTTTTGCATTTGGGTCTAGGATCTGTTTTGAGTTCATTTTTGTTTGTGATGGATGATTTTTTTTTTCTTTTTTGCATCTGAATGCTGACTGAGTCCACTGGCCTGGCCTGGGACAGTGTGACCCATTACTCTTTCCCATTGGAGGTTACCCGGGCTTGGGGGCACCTGATTTTCCAGGCTGTGCTTCTGCCGGTGCTGCTCCATACTCTTCTCAAGTTCCAGCTCCTGATCTGACAGCACACTCTGGTGCATCTCCCATAGTTGCACGGCCTGATGGAAGTACCTGAAGAGATCTGAGCTCTGTCGCTCAGTCTGCTTGGCTAGGGCCTCAAAGGATTTCTGTGGGGACAGAACCCAGAAAAGGGGCTTTAAGGGTTGACTGGCCCAGGGCCAGAAAGAGGCCTGTCCATGGGACTCCATGTCTCCAAGGACTGGATATCACTGTCTGGGTACCATCCTTCAAGGTTAACATTTGGGCCGCATCTGAGTTCCAGTACCTCCCTTCTGCCATACCTAACTGGGCCTGGGTATCTTTGTTCTCTAGAATTCCCTGACTCATCTAGACTGAACACCATACCTGCTGCTCACCCACCATGCACCACCACTATCACCCCCACTTTTAAAATGATATTCATGTCTTATGCCCCTGTCTGGGTCATGGGTTGGCAAATTGTTTTCTGCATGCCAAATGTGACCCTCCATCTGTTTTGTTTGGACCTGTGAACTAAGCACTTATTTTCCAGTTTTAAATAGTTGAAAAAGTCCAAAAGAAATGAAAACAAAAGAAAAAAAATGATGTGAGAATTATATGAAATTCAAATTTCATTGTCCATCAATAAAGTTATTAGAATACAGCCACGCTCATTCATTTCTGTATTGCGTATGGCTATGGAGCTGACAAGCTGTGACAGAGAACTGATGGCCCACAA
Organism: Geosciurus inauris; assembly: GCA_004024805.1. Taxonomy (NCBI): domain Eukaryota; kingdom Metazoa; phylum Chordata; class Mammalia; order Rodentia; family Sciuridae; genus Geosciurus; species Geosciurus inauris. The sequence continues at coordinate 28,996 of PVHX01011264.1, forward strand.
AGCCTAAGATAGGCACTATCTGGTCCTTCACAAAAAAACATGTGCTGACTTCAGCTCAAGACTGTCAGTGTCATGGGGCTGGGAACGTCTTATTCTTCCACAGTCCCTAGCTCCATCAGCAAGGCTTGGGTGCACTCATGGCCTGAGATCATTTCCTGGGATCTATGCAGCACCTATGTCAGGGGCTGCAGCAAGTGGTCAGGGGGTATACTTTTGGAGTGGCCAGAAGAAGAGGTGTGCCATGAGAAAGACTGGGGAGGGCAAGGGAGTGCACATGTATAGGGACATAAGAGAGTCTGCCTTTGCTAAAAGCAGTGACACTTTACTTAGGCCCACAGATGCCCAATGGGTAGTTACAGGATAAAGCTTGACATCTCTGCCTTCATTTTGTATCTATCTCCTCTATTAACTTAACATTTGTGATCTGCTCAGCATATTAGTCACTTAAGGAGTATTAATCTAAAAACTTGTAATACAAGTTTATTATCCCTAATCTATTACCTAATCTATTTCATCTCCCTTCAAGATTTGCAGGGACATTTACAGCATCCTGTTCCAGGGCCCTGGACTGGTGCCTAGAAATCTTCAGTCATTGCACTGCCCTACACCTTCTAGGACCACTGGAGCCTTGCAGGCACATCCTGCTGCCTCCTCCCCTCAACAGGAGCCATCATCTCATGGGAACTGAATTGTCCCCAGGATCACAGGTCTGATCAATAAACTTGTTGAGCAGCAAAAGGAGCCTGCCCCTCGAATGATAAGGACCTCTCCAGAGCCACCTTACAGAACCAGAACTGAGATAATGATCAAGCAGACCATAGTCTGACCATGACTGCTTAATTATGCATTAACTCTCACCCCCTGCCTCAATTCTGTTTAAACCTGAAGCTCATGCCAGCACCTGGAAGACAAAACAGACACTCGATCTCACCTTGCCTTTCTAATATGAGTCATGTTGATTAAAGTTCCTTTCCTGCTTTTCACCATTATCAATTTTGCTTGTTTTAGGGGGTGAGTGGCAGGACCTGGTTTATTGGAACCCCTGAGTCTGGCCTCTGGCCTACAACTTCTGTAACAGATATAGCAGGGACACACAGTTTGAAGTCCCCAGATTTCTACTCTCCTTATAGCCCAGTGCCCCAGGGCAACACTCCCCACCTCACGGGTCCCTACCACACACGCACATCCAGGAGCTCCAGCTTCCCCTCCACCTTGCTCTGAAGATTTCCCACCATCTGGAAGAAGGCTGGGTTCACCAGACTCTCCGCCTCTGCCTCGGTGAAGGACTTGCAGTCCAGCAGCTGCTTCTGCAGAGAGGAAGGTGAGCCTGGCTTAGGGCTGCAGAACCCTAGGTATAAAGCACATCCTACAGGGGCCCCATGGCCACAATTCAAACATGGGCTCGCTCTGTTGAGTGACAGACAAAAGCTGTCCAGAAGTGCAAAGGGAGCAGCAGGTGGGGTCCTCAGGACTTGAGCACTCTTCAAAATGACTAGGCTTTTGTGGGGTTTTCACCTAAACTTACTAAGAAAGCAGGAAGGGGATGTTTTTGCAAAATATTTCCCCTACCCCAGAAAATCAGTCACTGTCCTGAAGGGGTCTGGTAGTGAACTCACTGTCTCACCTTGTCATGAGGTGCACATGGCCGGAAGAAAGGTGAGTCTTGACAGCAGGGGCAGCACTGTCTATGCAAGGGACATTGTAAAAACCCCTAAGGTGCAACCTCCAATAGCGAACAAGTCTTGTGCTATTAGGGTCACAGTCAAGGGCAAAATAGGAGGTGGCCCGAAAGATCACAACTCCAATTCACATGGGCTTCCTGGAGAAGGTGGCACTGAGCTGAGCCCTGAGGGATGGCAGGGACAGCTGGGGATTCAGGCAGAGGGAACAGCACCAGAATGCTCAGAAGCAAGTGAGCACCTGGGGCTGGGAGGAAGGAACAAAAGCCTAGATCAAGGCTGAAGGGCATGGAGGAGGGGCAGGCAGGCTAGGAAGGGGACACCTCAGGCCCTAGCACCAGCACTGTAGACTTCCCAGATCTGCAGAAAGAGGTGCCCACCTTGCAATTCTGCACACAGGTCAGGCACTCCTGCCAGCTCTTCTCATACAGCAAGCGGATCCGCATCATGCAGTCCATGTGGTAGTTATCTCCATGTGCAGAAAACAAAACAGGGCAGTCATTCTTCCAGGAGGAAGAGGGAAATTAAAGGGAGGCAGCTCTCTGCAGCAAAGGCCTCCAGTGCAAAGCGGATTTAGGTGGAGATTGGTAGGTGGTCCCATTTCAGACCAGGGGCTGGTATCTCTGTCCTCACAGAGTTCCTAGGATAAGGACCTCACATAGGGAGCTCATCTCTATCTGTTCTGAGTGCATGTGACTGAGAGAGTCCTTCTCTATCACAGGACAATGACATCACTGACCTTGCAAGGCTGCTGGGAGCCTCAAAGGAAAAAGGGAAATTTTTCTAGGTTTTCTAGAGTGAGGCTTGGCAAACGTTTTCCGTAAATGACTAGAGAATAAATAGTTTTAGTGTTGTTGTCATGACGTTTCTGCTGTTGCAGGAAAACAAAAAACAAAAACAAAACAGAGTGCAGAGGGTGATAAAATAGCATGGTTGTGTTCCAGTGAAACTTATTAATAGGCAGCTGGCCCTTGGGCTATAGCATGGTGACCCTTGTGAGAGCACTTTAGAACATTCCCATTTATGACTGAGTCCTCTCTGGGTCCTCCAGGAATCCAGCTACTACTGGACATCAGCCCCAGGAGGGAGGGGCCGTTATTACTCCTCTTAACATCCCCATTTTACAGAGGACGACTGTGAGGACACAGGAGGTCCTGACTTCCTGAAGGTCGCACAGTTGGGATGGAGCAGTACCCGGCATTAGCCTCAGGTTTCTGATGCAAGCCTCTACCCTCTCAGGAGCTGCTCTCTTGAGAGCTATCTCTATGTCTCCATGCTTGGATCAAGGGTCAGGGGTCAGAGTGTGGGGCGAGGCTGTGGGCAGGGCAGCCGGGCAGGCAGGTCCTGTGAGGGGTGGAGGGAGCTTTCCAGTCCTCAGAGTGTACCATTCCCTACACACTCTGTTCCCTCATTCCCGGGATGGAGGTGCCACCCACATTCCTCTCAGATTAATGACCGACTAGTGGAGCCACTACAAAGCTACTAGTTGAAGAGAGTTCTGGAGAGATCTGAGAGATTCCCACAAATGTCACTCACCGAGTTCCTGGTTCAGGGCTTTGAGAGAGGCATTCCACTCAGTCAGCTGAGCCATGCTGTAATTGGGGGGCAGGAGGTTACTGGAGAAGGAAGGTATGACAAGTCAACCACGTATGCACAAAAGGTGTTCTGCCCAAATGGACAGTGACTTTAACAGGCATATTATCAACTGAGTACTGAAGAGACAAAGGGAACTGTTGGGGACTTCCTGGTACCAAACTTATAAAAAGGTCTTTTAATGTTAATATGAGTTTTTTACTTAGAAAATAAAACTGAATTTTCCCAGTGGGAAAAAACAAACAAACTGCTCACATGACTTGACCAAGGCAGCCTGCCTCTAGGAACCTAATCTGGGCTGACAGTATAAAAACCTGCAAGGTTTATGCATTAAAATTAAGCATTGTGTTTTGCATCACTTAAACAGTAGTACTTATAAAAACATACAACGATGATTTTTTTTTTTAAACTCCATACCCAACAGTAAGAAACTGTCTCTGGTGAAGTCATTAAACTAGTGTGGCAGATTGAAAAAAAAAAAAATGGTGCTGTTAGCTCCTCCCCTTGGGAGGTGGAGCCTACTTCTCCAGCCCTGGAATCTGGGCCTGTCTACTTGATTGGCTTTGGCCAATGGGATGGTCAGTAAACAGATCAGGCAGAGGCTTAGGAAGGGCTGTGTCTGCATTTGCTCTCTGTTGTAGTGGTGACAACTTTAGGGGAAACTTGGTGAGGGCATTAGGGTTAGAAATTCTGTGTGCTGTCATTGTAACTTCTCTGTAAAGCTAACATGACTCCAAAATACAAATTTTATTTTTTGAATGATTATTTTAAGTGATATGTACATGTATTTTATCCGGGGCCAAGAAAAACTATGGAGCTTCCCTCAGGCTTTTGATTAACTCCCTCTGGAGGCCTTGGAGAATCTCAGCTAGATGTCTCCCCTTCGTCATCAAGGCAACATGCCTCCCACAGGGCAGTGTGAGCAGCACCCTCACCCCAGGCTTCAGGTACTCTGGAGGAAGGGCCTGGAGCTGTGAATAGGGATGGGGTTTGAGACTCCCCATGCCACCCTATGAGGCAGTTCCTTGCTTGCTCTGGGATTTGTATCCACCTTACCGATTTTTATACCTGGATCAAAATATAGCTGCATGTGGGGCAGGAAGCATCTGCCTGGAGGAGATCTTTGGCTCAACCCAGTGGGCTCCAAAAGTCATTTATATCCTAGGAGAACTTAGGAGCTAGAGTGAGCAGACTAGAAGAACTTGTGTTCCATGACTACCAGAGAAGGAGGGATAACCGAAGAGTACAGGAAGTGGGGGAGCTGCTCCCCATATCAAAGTCTCCACTCTGCAGGACTGTGCAGGCTCCATCTTGCTGCAGAAGCTGGAGGCTACAGACTCTCTGGGCAGTGGGCTTCTAGGATCTACAGTGTTCAGTGGGCACCCTGATGAACAGCTTTATTATTGGATCAGAGTTGGTGGACCCACATCTGGAGGGAATGTCAACAGCCTCTAATGGGTCCCTTGTCTGATGGCAGTAGTCTCCTCACTGACTTCTGGGACCTCCAATATAAGACTCTTCTGACCCAGGTTTCCAAACTGCCTCAGGTCAAGGTCCAACATATTGATTTGGCTCACCAGGCCTGCATGCCCTGCTCCTCTCACCCCTGGACACTGCCTCCCGTCAAGCTCTTTGGCCTGGCTACCTAGAGCTGCTTTCTGCAGCAAATGGGCTATGCTCATTCTTGCCATCAAGCTAGGCTACCTCAGCATGTGTATCCAGATGGCCAGCCCAGTACTAGAGAACCAGGAGATGGCCTTTTCTGGAGGACCTGTAGGCGACAGAGTAAGGACCACACTACCTCCCAGCTGGACCCCTTAAGGTGCCATCGCAAGTGACCCCTCCCCCTCCAGGCTCTACCAGATGGTGCAGAGGTGCTCCAGCCGCTTTTGCTGCAGGACCTCCTGGGTTATCAGCATTTCCTCCAGCTGTTTGTTCACGGCTGGAGGAGACTGGATATCCTCACTGGCCATGAACTCTCTGGATGGCCAGACAGGTTGGTACCATGGACAGGAAAGAGAGGAGGGGAGGCCAGGGGTAAGAGGGGAAGAGACTCATGACAAGAATACTCAGAGCCCAGCACCCTTGCCCTTCCTGCCCACCTCAGCCTCCCTTCTGGGACACATAGGAGCCGAGGGAGGTGGCGGAGAGAAAGACAGGCAGGGAGGGCAAGACTGACCATGCCAGTGAAATTTTGCTGCTAACAGCATAGGATCAGCAAGCTTGTATCTAGTGGGAATCCTGTGTGCTGCCTGCCTGCTCTGTGACCTTGGGCAAGTCCCTCCCCATCTCTGTCCCAAGCCCAGTATCCCAAGTCATGAATAATAAGGAGAAAATAATAAGGAAATATACAGAAATCGGGTGAATATTTTCCAACAATTTGTGCTGAGGTCAGAAAATGCTCATGAAATAATGTGCACGAAGAAAGTAAGATACAAAACCGTGTGTGCTATATGGGTCTAAAAAAGCCTGGGAGAAGCTATGCCAAAGTATTAGCTGTGTTTCTCACTGTGGGGAGGGGTTAGTGCGGGGCTTACATTTCTTCTTGATATCTTTACTCCTGACTTTGTAAAGAAAATGAGAAGCACTTCTAATAATGACAAAATGGGAGGGAGGATGCCACCCTAGGGGCCTCTGTGGGCTAGGGAAAAGCCATGGACAGCGCTGGCATCACCAACCTGAAGCTCTGCATCAGGGCCTCCTTCTTGAGAGCCTTCCAGGTATCCACCAGGCACTGCCAGCGGTGGCGGCTGTCAAGCTCCTGCTGCAAGGTGGCCTCCATCAGGTTCAGGGACAGTTGGGCAATGGCCCTCTGGTTGCCCAGCAGGGCATGGTTCATGACCTGTGGTCACAAGCAGGCAAGGCAAGGATGAGGTAGAACTCATTCAAGTCAGAGCAAGACTCAGGAGGGAGAGGCTGGAGGGGTCTGGGGAGGTGCAGGCCAGGGCTGAGGGAGGCAGTGGCAGGTCTGAGGAGTATCAAGGTGTCAGCCTGTAAGGAAGCAGCCAGTGACAGGGATTTTCCTTAAAGCCTTAACCACGAACCTCAATCCAGCTTCAAAACGCACAAAGTCATTTGTTAAAGAAGGTGGAAGGAGTGAGCACTCCAATGGGCTGTAAGTGGTCACTGTTTTTTTATAAATTTGTTCCAAAAGCAGAGTGTTCTTGCCATCAGGAACCAGCCATATGTGGCTGCTTTGAGAACAAGGACCCACTTAGGTGGAGTCAGAACATTCTTTGGTGATCCTCCAAGTGGCTCTCACCTGGATGCCTTGGCATGGGAGTAGGAACAAGCCTTCACTATGTGGCACTCTTCTACCCTTCAACACCCCTATCCCTCAAATGAGAGTAGCTTCCCTCATTCCTCCCAGGCATAAGTACAGTCCCAAATGCCTTCATACATTTTCCAAAGCCTTCTCGGGAGCTGAGAGCTCTACCAGGCTCAGTGGGCAAAAGCCATCACTTCTTTTTGGTGGTGCTAAGGCTTGATGCCACCTGGAGCAAACATTTCCTCATCCTCCAGGACTACAGTCATGCATGCTGTGGGGACAGAGTTATTTATAGCTTGGGGATTTTGTGAAATTAGGTGAAATAAATGCATACAGAACAAGCAGCAGGCACTGGCTGTTACAGTGAGAAGAATAAGCCCAGGAAAGTGGAGCTCATGCATCATCTGGACATTGAAGACTCCGACTCTCCTGATGCATATAGTATCTAAATTTTAGGAACTGCTCACTTATCAAAGAAAGCTACCACCACTGAACCCTCCTGCATCATCCTCCCCCAGAGTCCTGGCATTAAGTACTGTTATGCCCATTTTATGGACCACGATCTTTTAGGCACAGGGCCTGAGTCATTCCAGGAGCTTGCACAGCTTCTACTGTGGGCAGTGGAGAGCGAAGTCTGTGTCCATCCCTGCCTGTGCTTTGTCCAGGGCACCAGAGCCAGGGACCAGCCTGGACCCATCTGTGATTCTGAACATGGGCTCTCTTCAGGATGTTGTGCTGCCTGGAGGCTGTTATCTGGCAAGCCTAGCTCTCTGCACAGGACCAGGAAACCTACAACAGCAAAATGCACCTCTAGGCAGCTGGAATAAGAGAGGTTGAGCTTTACTCAACCTCTTTGGAGACATTAGGAACAACCCTGAATTGCTTATTTTCCACCACCAAGGACAGCAGCTGAGGCCACTGGGGGTGAGGGGTCAGAGTCAAGAGGCAGGCATGGTTGAGCAACAGACACTGCTGACGGTGAGGAAGAGCAGAGGCAACAGCTAGAAAACCAGACAGGAGGTTGGGGTTGCTCGTGAGGGTGGAGATGGCTCCGGGACCACCACAGCCCAAGACGATGACTCTATAGTGTGGCCCCCACACCACTGCACACAGTAGCTCAAACTTGGCCCAGAAAGTGCCAGATAGAACCTTCAGAGCCCATGTTAGGAGTGCTTGCTTTAAGATGGCAGGGAAACAGAAAATGTGCTTCACAAAGATTCCATGACAATGCTTACAATCAGAGACTCCATTCCCATCCCAAGCAGCCCACCTGAATTACATGGAAATGTCACAGATGAGAACTCCACCACTCCTGAGACACTATGCTTGGGCTGGTCCCCCCTGGGAAACCTACTCACCGTGGCTTCTTTATCTATCAGCCTGTACACATCGGGCTGCATGAGGTAGGATGTTTTCTCTATGATTTCCACATATTTCTTCAACACACTTTTCAGCTAGGAAGGACAAGGTGCCACTGTTAGTGACTCCCATTTCCTCGAGCACTAACAGAAAAGGGAAGGATGGCCATTAAATGCTGCAAGTGTCACCAAGGAGCCCATCTGCTGCCAACTTACTTTATCACCTCGGGAGGCCTCCAGGGACAGCAATGCTTCATCCAGTACCTTAATCTCCTGCTTCTGGAGCAGGAACATCTGGGCCACCTCATCCCACAGTTCCAACAGGGTCTGCACAAGGAGCTGAGTCAGGCTGGGAGTTTTAGGGTAGGGCAGGGGGAGACCCAGCTCAAAGGGACTCCTACTTGCATGGTGTAGTCCTCAAGGTTGTTGTCGTTTTCCATTTTTTTGAAGAGATGGTCGATGTCATCGTCGGACTGGGACAGCTTTTTCAAAAAACGTTCCCCTGTCTCTAAGATGGGAGGTTCCATTTCCTGCAACAGGCCAGGAGGATGATGGCATCAACATCCCCAGGGATAAAGGGACACTTCTTGTAATGGTGAAGTGCCAGGCACGGTCCCATCTCAAAAATGATCGTGACTGCCTGGACCTGAGGAGTTGAGGGTTGTAATTAACTCGTGCCCTCAGGACTACAGCACTGCGCTGTTCACCAAGCACCTGACAGTGCTGAGCCCCTCTTCTCATCACAGCTGGTGAAGTAGGTGACATCAGGCCTGGCCCATACCTAGCATTCAACAAACATTAACTGAGGAAGGACCAAATGAAAGAATGCCAAGTTTACTTCAGGTAAGGAAACCGAGGCTCAGGTAGGTTGCTTGGTCAAAGCAGAGGAGCACATGGGCGAAAGCAGAGGTGGCATCTAGGTGGGATGTACTGAGAACACGGCTGGGGGTGCCTGTCATTTGTACTTTGGGAATAGTCAGTATTCAAAATTCAAGATAGGGTAACATTAATCAGAGAAGATTCGGGGAGATGGGAAACCTGGGCTCAGAGAGGAAACAAAAGGGCAAAGGCTGGGCTCATTTAGGGAACATTCCAGGCGCCAGTGTGGTCTGGAGAGGATCAGGAGCCTGGGGTAGAAATGCATCAGGGACCAGCAGTGGTGAGCTGTCAATGGGGGCACATCAGTCAGGTCCCTCATCGGCAGGTCTCAGGGAGACAGGGAGGTCAGGGGCAGATGCCAGATCTGGAGTGCAGTTCCAATTTGATCCCGTAAGTGCTATATGAGGACAGCTCTCTGGGCTTTACTATGAAATGGAGTAAAAACAGTGTTTGACTAATGGGGATTTTCCAAGAGGGACACTATGCTCACAACAGGCACTCCTAGCCAGTCCCTCACACATGGCCACTATGAGCCCATCCACTTTGGTGTCTTGCTGAACCACTGACGACCTCCCAGCCGGGGAGAGGTGGAGAGGTCAAACCTGCTTAGGGAATGCCACTGGAACAGAAGAGGAGAGAGGGGACAGAATCTCACCATGGTGATTTCTGCAATCTCCTCCTGAAAGTTGGCCAGAGCATTCTCATAGTTCCTCCTTTTCTGTGCGTCTCGCCCTTGAACGGTGATGGTACTGGTTTCCTTGGAAACTGCAGAGCAACAGCAGAGGTAAGGAGACTGCCTCAGAGCTCCAGGGAGAAGGGAGCGCTCCTAAGGCAGACTGAGCACCTGCACTGCCAGGCTTGGGTTCAGAAGGTGGACCCCAAAGTCAGGCCATCAGTGTAGCAGAAGCTTAAGCAAAAAGGGGGAAGATGATGGGGAATCCATGACTGCTAAAGGGAACAAGGCCTCAGGTATCCTGGAGGCTGGGAATGTAGCTCAGTGGTAGAGTGCCTTTGTGAGGCCCTGGGTTTGATCCTTGCACGCTAAATAGATACATAAATGAATAAATAAATAGTGGGGGAAAATTCCCCCCCCCAAAAGATATCTTTTTTAAAAGTCTTAAAGGCACAAATACATATACAGATTTTTTTTAATTTCAGTGGGGCTATAGCCTGAGAAACCTATCCTGCATTGATAATGCTACTAGTATGCTGGACATCATAATTGAACCTTGCCTACCTTAAATGTGCTCAGAACATTTACCTTAGCCTACTGTTGGGCAAAATAATTGCATGCAAAGCCTTCTTATGATAAAATGTTGAATATCCTGCTTAATTTATTGAAATTGTACTGAAAGTGAAAAACAGAATGGTTGTATGGATGTGCTTTTGCACTACTGGAAATTGAAACATTTTAAGTAAACCAGGGATCATCTGTACAAATGATACCCAATATGCACAGAGCACCAACCACACAGCAGCCATTGATCTAACTCCATTACTCCTCAGGGTGAGGCCAGGAGGTAAGTCCTATTACTAGACTTGTTTTACAAGCCAGGAAACTCAGGCATGAGGGTTAAAGAACAAAAGCCATGGCTGAGCAGAGATGTGGACCTGGGCCCTGTGCGCCAGGGCCTGCACTTCCACCCCTTCCTCCGCTCTGCCCTACATCTACCTGGGAAGGCAGATGCCCACTGCATGGGCTAATAGGGCTGAGGGCTCTCTTGGGTGGGTAAGGGGTGCTATTGTGGAAGGGCAGTTTTACTTTTTGATTTATCTCCTTCCTTTTTTTGCTACAGTGAGCATCAGTTAGTTTTTTTAATCACAAAGACAAAGGGCTTCTACATTGGGATAAAGTCACATTAATGTAATAGGAAGGAAGAAAATGTGGCTTGGGACACGCTATCATGAAATCCCAGCAAAGCAATGTGCCCCCTTTAGCCCAGATTTTCCTCAGCAAGCACCCAATGGAGCCAGGGAGAACTCTCGGGGGAGATGCTCAGGGAATGCCCTCTGGGTGACTGAGCAGAGGACCACAGTGCGATCACCAGGAGCTTCCTCAGAGGGGCTCTCAGGAGCTGTCCCATCCCCAGGGACTCTCTCCAGCCCTCTGGTTGGACAGGAACTCTCACCGATGGTGTCCATGAGGCCCTGCACCTCTCTGGCAGCCATGGCTCCTTCACTCTCTTGCACTTTTTCTTTCCTGGCTATTTCCTTTTCCCTGAAAGGCAAGCAGAGGAGAAGAGTAGGCCCTGCCAGATCTCACCCAGGACAATTCAGGCACACGGGGGAGTCCCCAGAGGGAGCACAGGCAGCGATAATGGCCTGTGCCCACCTAATTCCAGAGACCTTGAGAAGTGCCAGGTGTCTTTCGCCCGCAGATGTTGTTGGGCTCTACATGGGAAACTGGGTCCCTATTCAGAGCCTACTTCAACTCTGGTGGTACAAGGGTGGGCGGTGGGCCCGAGCCATTTTCCACATGGAAAAACTGGGATCAGAAGGGGTGTAAGTGGTCCAGTAAACCTCCCAGCATGCATCTCCATTTGCTACCTAAGCAGCCCATCCTGTGGGCCAGCTGGAGTAATCCTTCCAGGAAGGGGAGGGGGACCTAGCAGATTGATAGAGCAGTGCCTGTATGAAGCAGAGCTGGTATTCTAGAACTGCCCCTTGTGATACCATGGCCCATGGGCTTGGGCCTGGGTGGAGAGAACTGGAATCCAGGACACACTGAGCTAGAGAATAGGATTGAACGTGACATTAGCTTTGGAATAAAAATCCCTACATGTACCATCTACAGGGCAGGCACTACAGAAGTCCTAAAGTTCTCAGTGACCCCTGCCACCCCTGGGGCCTCCATGTGTTCGATATTTTCCAGTCATCTTCTCATTGGTCTTTATTCAAACCTGGCAGGAGGAAGACCGCGGGGCCTGGGCTACAGCTGATGGGGCCCAGGCCAACCCTGCAGAGGAGGGACCTTTCTGTCTTTTTAGTCCAAATGTCCCTGGCCCAAAGTAGCCTCATAAGAGCCCACAGGACCCTAAGAGCTGCCGTCAACTCTGGCTTCTCAGCTTCCTGCCCTGGAGACTTGGGGTTTGATTTACACTAGTGGTTTACCACCTAACTGGGGTTGATCTCCACCCAACCAGGGGCCCTGCCAGGGTGAATCAGCAACCAGGCGGACTGGCCTTCTCTGGCCCAATTTTCAAGCACCTGCTCTGAGGTTTGAGGAAGATGAACATCCCAGCTCTGTCACTCATCAGTTCGCCTGAGTCTGGACTCAGCTAGCCCTGAGGAGTGTCTACAGGAGCTGGCCCTGGTGGCCTGGACTCAAACAAGAGTGGGAGCTACCAAGGAAGGAAGCCAGGGACCAGGGCTTTCTGAGGAGAGAGTGGCGGCTAAAGGTCCATGCAGGAGAGTTGACAGAAATGCCCAGGTGACCTCAGCAAGAGTGGCTGGCAGTAGGCTGGAGCTGGGCTGCCACCAGCTGAGGATATCTGGGAAAGCAGAGGCTCTTCCCAGATACTTGGCCACCAGGGAAGGGCGGGGGAAACAGGGACATGATGAGGGCAGGAGGGAAGCAGTGGCGAGACAAGGTCCCCTTCCAAGAAAGGAGAGATTTGTGTGCCAGGAAGAGGCCCAGGGTTGGTGAAAGACTGTGGCATTGATGGCAGAGGGGTAGGGAGAAAGCTGGAGAGGATAATGGCAGAAAGCCAGGTTGTCCCTGTCTGTTCTCCTGCTCCTGGTAGCTGGGATAGCCTGGGAGGGTAGGAAAGATGTGCCTGTGGCTTCTCTTCCATGGTACAGGAGAACAGTGGCAGGGTATGGCATTGGAAGAGGACCTAGGGGAGCATGGCAGGTTAGGAGAGCGGCCGTGAGTCTCTGGGCTGTGCAGAGGATCCAAGTGAGCTGGGTTGCTACATCTGCGAGCCCTCCCCACAGACCAGGTGATTTTTTTTCCTGCTGCTCTGGCTTAGGAAGGAGGGTGGGAGCTTCCCTGGTTGGAAAGAAGGATGGGGATTGGGAAGGTGGCAAGCTGGACACTGGACCAGGCTGGCTGAAAAGAAAGTGAAGCCAGAAGACGTGGGCAGAGGAGGGAGCCAGGGAAACATTTCTCAGGGGCAGGAAACAAGCGACCCCTGGGAGACTCTTGGATGTGGAGTTAGTGGCCCTAGTCATTTTGTAAAGTTACAAACACATCTCTGTTCCTGCCCAAGCTACAACAGGGATCTGTGCTTTGGTTCTGTGTCCAGGACAGAGCTGGGCTTATCTGCCTGTCCCAGGAAGCTAGCACAGCACCATGCCATTATCCCCATGAGATGTGCCTTTCTGAAACTACCCTGTAGGGGCCAAGAGCTCCTGACTGATGTTCTGTCTGGATTTAGGGATGACCCTAAGCTGAATCCTGGGGAATAAAGGATCCTGAGGAAACAGAGGCAGGTATCAGGAGACCCTTGATCCTAGATGAGGTCAGCTGAGAGGAAGCTCAAGACTCTTGTGGGAGCTGGGGTCACAGCTAGGCTGCCACATGGCCCTCCTAGGAGGAGAGGTGGAGCTTGGTCAGGCCCCAGCTGCCTATGCCTCTGGATCTTTGCCAGGGCATCAGGCAGGGGATATGGGCTGGAGAGGGCTGGCCCCTTATGTTGGCTCAGGTGGGCTGGTAAATTCACCCATCTGTAGGTAGTTAAGGAGGCTGAGGTGCTGAGGCTCAGAGGTGGTTCCTCTGGGAAAATTCAAAGGCCAGGTCAGGTCAGAGACCTGTACCTATATTGGGTCTGTCCTTGTCCTACAGGGGGTAAAAGAGACAAAGGCAAGTAGAGGAGATGGGACTTCTCAGTCTGAGTTCCAGGCCAGAGATGATGCCAAGCCGGAGCAGGCTCCTGCTGCATTCTCCCAAGAAGCCAGGAGAAAGACAGAGCCCTGCTTTCCTCTTTTCCCTAGTGGAGGAGTCTAAGCTCAGTGAACAGAAATGACATGTTTAGGAATCTCAAGTTTAACTTCTGAACTTGGAAGTTCACAAGGGATGCTAGATGCCCCTGCCTCATATTCACCACCCACATCTCAGGTTACAGTGCCTCTGCTGTACGCCTAGCACTCAGGCCAGAGAAGATTTTTCAGGAGCCTTCTGAAAAATCACTAGGTCTCCTAGGGTTCTGCCTCCAAAGACACATGAAGTCCACCCCTATTCTCCCTCTCCCAGCCACCACCAAAGTTACAAGGACAACTGTAGGGGCCTCCTCTCTGGCCTCCCTGCCTCTTTCTTGTAGCCTCCTTCCACATGCTGCCCAAGGGACCTTGGATGTGCAAATCAGCTGCTCACTGCAATAAAATCCAACACATCAAGCGTGGCCTGCTAGGCCTCTCTCAGCCTCATCTCTGCTCTCTCTCCACGTCCACTCATCTTTTGCTCTCTAGAATGAGTCAAGACCATCCATCTCAGAGCCTTGCCCCTATCCTTCCCCTTTTTCACACTCTGGTCTCAACTGAGGCTCCTCCAAGAGCTTTCCTGAGCCTGTCCTGAGGCAAGGCCTTCCCATCTTAGGTGGGTGTACTTACTTGTTTCTGTAGTGGCCTCCAGTTCCATGAAGGTGGGATCCCCCTCCCTAGCACCTGGCCCTAGGCACTCAACCATTACTGGGGGGGAGAAAGAAAGAAGCAATCCTTCCAAATAGGTGTTAATACCTCCCTGTTTCCAGGCAAGCACTTGAGACTTCCTTCCTACCTAGCACTCATTTTGTGTGAGCTCTTCCTGAGTCTTGGAAGACAGGGTACCCCAGTGTGTGTGTGTGTGGCCTAGATGGCAAGACTTACTTGTAGAGAACAGGGTTTTCTGTAATCCAGTCATTGGGAAGGCTGTGCACCCACTTCCGCTGCCGAGGAGACATCATCTCCCCTTCGGGAATCTCCACCTTTTTCATCATGGGTATTCTGCCATTCTTTGGGGTCATAAAACGCTCTGCAGACCGCTTCCTGGTAGCTGCCAGGGACTGGACCAGCTGCACCTGAATCCATGGAAGTCCAAAGGGAGGTAGTCAAAGCTGCAGACCCCTCAGTGCCATCAGGTTGACTATGCCTATCTTAGAAGGACACCTGGGAACTGCCACAAGAAAGACCTCTCCGGGGAGGCTCCAGACCCATGCATACCCTGTATAGGAGGGCTCTCCTCCCCCTTAATAATCACCTATCCACTTCAAGGAAGGCATGCTTTAATAAATTAAAATAAGGCACAAGATACACATCTGAGCCTTTATTATTCTTATTGTCATAAGAAATTGGAAAAAAAAACTGTCCAATAGTAGGGGATTGGTTTAGTAAATATGGTATGTCCCTTAGATGGACTGCTAGGTGTTTATTAAAGATAATACTTAGGATTTTTTAGTCACATGAGGAAAGGCTTATGAAATGATTATAGTTAAACATATCAATTAAGAGTATAAATTTTGAATTATAACCAAATTATACAGTATGATTTCAAGTTTTAAATGAATAGCAAGGTGGGAGGGAGGATGCTACATATTAAGAATGGCATATTGCTTACAGGGAGTAGCGGTTTCTTTATACACCTGAAACTTCCAAAGGTTCTACAGAGAGCACCATCTAGGGCTCCAATTAGGAATGAAAATCCTATTTAAATAATTTTGAAGGAGGGGTTGGAAGTCGTGGGTTTCTCCTAAGGTCTTGTTTGGTCTGTGCAGTGCATTAGAGAGGACAAGGCAAGTTGGACAGCTGGGGCGATCATCCGGAGGCCCTGACTTTATCACCATATGGGAGGTTCCAGAGCAATGAGGCAACTGCTGGGAACCACTGAGGTTGGGGAAAGCCTTGGATATGGGAACAGATCTGTGAGGAGAAAGCGAGCGTCAAAACACTCATACAGCATGAAACTCAGTCTCTAAATAAAATTCTTTTATGCATGAGAAAAGGTACCAGCATACTGAACAGTTAATTTGGGCTATTTTTTAGTCCTTTCAATTTAAATTTTTATTATTTAACTTTCCCAATTTTTAAGAATAGATATCCCATTCATACATTGTAAGAATCGATAAGAATTATTTTTAAAAATCAGTTTCAAAGCCCTATTTCATTAGATTCCCAAGCAGGAAAGTCTTTAAAGGAAGGGAAATTTGGAGGGGAGCAGAGGGAAGTCAGGGGGAGCAGAGAGAAGAGGGCTGTGGAAAGAGGGACAGAAAGCCGGTCCTACCTCGGCCTGGAAGATCTGATGGTAGACTTTGCCGCTCTGAACCTGGGTCACCTTCCCCACTGACGACATGGTGGCTGCTGGCGGGACGCCTCTGCCCGGAAGCTGTCGTCCTGGAAACGCGTCTTGTGCTTGGTGTTAACTCCCACCCGAGGTTGGGAACCCACGCCCGCCCCAAGTGTAGGTCCTAAACCGCACCTCGAGCCTCAGCGGCGGCTCAGGGTTTTGATTTTAAACAAAACAGAGAGGGCACGGGGCAAGGAACGACAATAAGACAAACCTCGGATGAGCCCAGACTCTCCCAGCTGGCTCTCCCAGCCGCACAAGGCGCAAATCCGACAGGGACTTTGTGGACGAGAAAATTTCGGAGTTACTGTTTGCGCTTCAACCTGAGGAGATTTTCTGGGAAAAGTCAACGCGCCAAGATGCCTGCTGGGGTTGGAACCCCAGTGCCAGGAGTGCTTAGGTCCAGGATCCTATCCCAGCCTCCAGGAGCCTACTGAGCCTCCAGTAAAGGCTCAGGCCACACTAATTAGGCGCCTACTGTGTGCCCAGAAGACCCAGCAGGATCCTCCCGCTCCCCTTCCCAGACCCCCAAGCGGCCCAGACAGCCCTTGAACGTCCCCCTGAGCCCAGACTGGAAAGGCCCTGTCCCCGGGCTGGCCGCTTCCCCACCTCTTGAAAGCGCCGCTCAGGTTCGCCTTGGCGAGTCCTGCCGCAACTGCAGCGGGACACCCAAGGTCTCCAAGGCAACGCGGAGGGGCGGGGTCAGCTCGCTTCTTTTCGCTGGGAGAGGGGTTGCCCTTAGCAACCCGAGAGCCCCTGAAGTGGAGTAGTGAAATTTAACTAACTGCTTCTTTGGACGCCACTCTTTCTTCTGTATGAGAGAATACCCCAGAGCTGTGGAGCACCCGAGCAGCACACTAAACTTCCTGAAAGCTAGTAGGACATCAGAGAGGTAGCATTGAGCCATCATGATCAAGAAAATCCAGCCTTTCTTCCTTGCCTTTTTTGAAACCAACCTTGGCAGGGAGGAAATCTGATAAACTCTGAAAGAGACCATCTATCTCCGTTTAAAAACAAAAACAAAACAAACAGGGCTCAGAATTCAGGGCTCAAGCTTGCCTGGCCAGAAATGAAAATGCTTATGGTTGGGACCAAAGCATGGTCGAAATTTCTATATGCTGTATATTGGATATCTAGCTCCTTCTTATGAATCCCTTCCTTGGAAGGGATCCCTGGACAGATAGCTAATAAATATTCTCTATGCCAACTTTCTAGAGCTAGTGATTGTTCTGTCCAGTACAGCACCAGAAATTAAGAAACTGTGAGTAGAAAACCCTTTTCTTCTCATTCTTTGGTCTGGAATTTTAGCAAGGTGAAATATTGTAATAAACATCGAATTCATTTTAGCTGAAAAAAGAAAAAGCTGATTGAGGGAAGGGATGAAAAACACAATATAAAATAGAAAGTGTCCAGGAATCATTTTCAGTCTCTCTTCTTCCCATCCAAGGAAGCACTGCAGGCTTGAGCCTTATACATCAGAAATACAGTTTCCCTTGCTCAGACACATTTTAGGTTCTGGTTCCTGGCACATCCGCAATTTTAAATTTTCTTCATTCCTTTTTAAACAGAATTTCATGGGTTTAAATAAATAAGCATGGATATATGCTGTATGGTGTTTTGTTCTGATTAAACAACACACTTGTTGCAGAAAATGGAAAATAATTCAATGGGGAAAAAAAATAACCCATAATCCCATCCCTAAAAATGTAGCACACTATTCCCAAGTTTCTGGGCCTTTGTTTTTCTGTTTGGATCAAATGTGGAAATTTGTGTGTGGCATATTGTTTCTTTGTTTTTTGGTTTTTGGTTGTTCTTTTTTCTTTTTCTTTTCTTTCTTTCTTTTTCTTTTCTTTTTTGCAATTCTGGGGATTGAAAGGGTGCTGTGCCACTGAGTTACATCTCTAGCCATTTTTATTTTTTATTTTGAGACAGTCTCACTAAGTTTGCAGGGCTCACCTTGAACTTGTGATGCTCCTACCTGAGACTCCTGAGTCACTAGGATTACAGGCGTGCACCACTTCCAGCTTGTGCTTGGCTTTTACATAGCATGTCTATTTCCTTTTCAACTCCACAATGCCCTAGTCAGAAAGACTAATCAGTTAGAGATTACCTGGTTAGTCTCCTCCCATGTTTAGGGATGGGCCAGGGCCGAAGACAGAGAATGGAAAATTGGCATGAGGCTCTGCACTCTCTTGAACTTCTGAACCATCTCTGATTTTTTCTCTCTCATTCTTGATTTTTAAAAATGTCTTTTGAGGAAATTAAATTACAGTTAGAGAGGAAATTATATTCTAGTGTTCTATGTAATACAGTAGGGTGATTATAGTTAAAAATTTTGAATATTTCAAAATAGCTAGGAGAGAATGTTCCCAATATAAAGTAATAATAAATGTTTGAGGTGATAGATATGCTCATCACACTGATTTGATCACTACACATTATGTATGCATATCAAAATATCACACTGTACCCCATAAATTGTATAGTTATTATGTATCAGTTAGCAATTAAGTAAAATAATAAAATAATTTTCAAAAATAATTTTTAATTTTTAAAAATGAAGCCCATCCTTCTCTTCCCTTTACTCTTGTCCATCTTTTCTATAGTGCACAGAGGGAACCCAACAACAGGGACCCCAACAGCTAATATTTATTGAGAAGACTGAATTTCCCCCAAATAACTGAGGCAGTACCATAATTAACCCATCTGAAGAAACAGATGCTCAGATTAGTAACTTGGCTCAGATCTCTAAGCCACAAAAAAGTGTGATTCAAGGTATGAATCTAGACCCTGCAATTCAAAAGTCTTGAACTAATCACTGTGCCATTTTGATTTGTGAGTAAGCAGAAAAAATAGTCCTTCATCCAACTGGTGGAACTTGCACATATCAAACATAACATACATACCTAAAAGTATGGAACTCATATGTGTATACCTCAATGAATTATCTGAAAGGAACCAGTAGCCACAGAAACAGAACATGACCAATCTTCTAGCCGCCACCCTTATGTACCCTCTCGAGTCATTGCCCTGCTTCCTCTAGGCCATCGAATATTTTAACTCCTCAAGTTGGTTTTTCTTTTTTAAAATATTTATTTAAACAGAATCACACAGATTAGACTCTTTTATGTTGCACTTCCTTCATTATGTTTGTGGGTTCCATACATTTTTAAATATGATTATAGTTTATTTCTGTATTGTATTCCATTATTTGAAAACATAATCCATTTTATTTACTTGTCCTTTCTAGAATTGAATCACATTGTTTTTTTTTTTTAATTTGAGAATATATATATAATGCTGCTCTAATGATTCCTTTGCATGGTGAACATATGTAGGCATTTCTTTTGGGTATATACTTAGAATTGTTGGGTCATAGAGTCTCTCTCTATATACATATCATTAGGAGAAACTATTAAATAATTTTGAAGTGGTTTTAGCAGTTTTCACAAACCCCAGTGTATGAGAGTTCCTGTGGCTCTGAATCCTCCTCAACACTTGATAGTGTCACCAGTTTTCATCGTAGCCATTATGTGATGGTATAACAGTATGGTTTTAATTTATTTATTCTAATTAGGTTTACATAACAGCAGAATGCACTTTGATTCATTGTACACAAATGGAGCACAGTTTTCACTTCTCTGGTTGTACACAATATAGAGTTATAGATGAGAAAAATGGATGGAGAAGGGCAAAGTAATTTGGCCGATGTCAAACAGCTTCAAAGTGTGGTATGGGGGTCCTTGTTTTTTGTTTCTAAATGCAGAATGGCAAAGCTTTGGTTTTGGAAATTAAGCTAAAAGAGAGAACTCTGGCAAATATGCTTAGCCACAGGACTGAGTTTACATCAAGTACTTAATAATGATAATTACAGTCATTCCAGGACTCATGAGGTGGATGGGGATTTTCCTCTACAATGTTGGGGGGCCCTCAGGGCACTTTCCCAGGCTCATGAGGGACTCTGAATGGTTGATCAAACTTTACACAGATCTTGAGCCATCAGAGACTTTATGCTTGAGCATTAAGAAAATTGGGTAAGTACTGGGCTCTGCACAAGAACAAATGTCCAAGCCTTCTGGCCTGGCTTTGCGTGTCCTTAAAGTGGTCCTAACCAGCCCATGGCACCCTGCACCTTCACATGCCATGCCTCAAGGCTCACCTTCATCAAACATGCTGGGGCTTGTCTGCTTACACCACTTTGGTCTTAAGGTCCCCTGCCTAGAATGCCTGCCTACTCTGTCTCTACTTCCTCAGACAGGTGGTTTACCCAGGTGATCCCACCCTTGTCAGACAGAGTCTGAGCATCTTCTCTGCAAGCAAAGCCCAGGTCAGCTCTGATCCACTCCTCATCCCAGCGGCCATGGGATAGAGTGCCATGTGCCTGCTCATCTTCCCAGATTAGGGGCTGGGTCCATGGGTTTCCTTCTCTCCCTCCA
This sequence comes from Geosciurus inauris, assembly GCA_004024805.1. NCBI lineage: Eukaryota > Metazoa > Chordata > Mammalia > Rodentia > Sciuridae > Geosciurus > Geosciurus inauris. The sequence continues at coordinate 49,467 of PVHX01011264.1, forward strand.
CCCTAAAGCCTGAAAAGAAGAAAGTAATGAGGGCCCCACTGGATTGCAGACCATACTCTGTTCTAGAAAAACAGTTTTCTGATGTAAACACTTTATCATCTTCTTCAGTAACAAAGTTCTGCCTTGGAGTCAAACTTTGTGCTTCTGAATAGGTAACTTTCCAAGGCTGCCTACCAATGGAGGATAGTAGAAATATCAGTGGATAAAGTTTGCTCAACAAACTTTTCTTTAGTTTTTTATCTTTTTTTTTTCCCTAAAAGAGTGAAATAGTCCTGAAACTCTGACCCTCAGCCCAGGTGGCCATCCTACAAGTGGTCAATGCTGTCTACCATGTGCGTGGACAGTGTCTGTGCCATCCCCTACCATCACAGGGAACAGCTGCTGTTTAGATTGAGCCTTCTCATGGAAGCAGACGGCCTGACCTGGCCTTGGAACAGATGTCGGTAGCCAGCATCAGCTCTCTGAGCACGTCAGCAGAATCTGGGTAAACTCCTGAGAACCGTGCCCTGATTTGGATTTTCTGAGCATGATGAGTCTGGGATTGTTGATCAGGGTCTGCAGCAGAAGCCACCTTGTCCTGGACCTAGCTGAGATACGAGGACCTAGGATAGAATCAGAGCAGATTGAGCAGAGCCTGGGAGGCAGGGTGGTTGGTTGGAAGTTTGCCTCCACTTTTCTCAAAGGGTTTTGGAAGAGCTGCCTTGTGTGTATGAGGTACAGTAAAGGAGCTGGTTTGGGACTTGTGTAGACATAAGGGAGGTGAGTCATACCGAGGTCCTGGATACTCACAGTGTTTGGAATAGCAATGAACACAAAGAGGAGCCCTAGAGCACTTGTAAGAAACCACAGAGCAGAACAATCAAAACTGAAGGCCACCTTGGCAGGCATCTGCCATGTAGCCTGGAATATGGACTGGAATCTCAAACAAAGGGAAACTGTCAGATTCTGCCAGCAGAACTAGAGCTCATTTCCAGGAACAATGGTAGATGCCAGTCAGCCAGACAAGGACACAAAGCTTGAGTGGGTCCCACAGTCAGCAAAGTTGCCCAAGCTCCTCGGTGGAAGGACACCGAGGACACGGAGTCCAGAGAAAGAAGGGCAGAAAGCGGGGAACCTGGAGCGTCTCAGGCACCCCAGGGAGCCTTTGGGTGTTCATCTCCTGCTCTTTGAACTCAGTGCCGTTCAAGCAGGAGGCATTACCTGCTGACTGGTTCAGGTACCAGTATTTGATGGCCTTCTGCAGCTTCCTCTCCCTGTGCCCTGTGATCAGGATGTGGCAAAAGCTGACGAGCACGGGGTTGGTGTGATAATGGTCCACATAGAGCATGCCAATCCACGCACTGAACCCTAAAACCCAGAGGCAGGTCAAGCCGGGTAGTACCTCTCAGCATGGCCCAGTTGGTGCTTTTCATGATAAGCTCCAGGGGTGCCTAAGGCTTTGCTGAGAATCTAGAAAATGAGGTATAAAGATCTGAAAGGATGCTCTGAGATCATATTCTAATCTGTTCATTTTATGGAGAACTTGAAGCTCCAAGAGGCTATCAGCAGCAACAACCGAGAAAGCCTCTGTTACAGACACTGAACGGCAGAGGTACTGAATGATCATGGCCTAAAAGCAGAATAAAACCTTTCGCTTCTTCAGGAATGACTTTCATTTGGGAGTGTCAAACTGAATTTATTTAGTAAAGAAAAAACTTATTTAGTTATTTCTTAACTAAATTAGTTCCAATGAACAGCACTAATGATTCTGAGATCTGGTCTTTCTCAAATTTTTCAGAGCTGTGTATTCATAAATTAACTTCTCACTGTTCAGAAAGTGATTACCTCTGACTATCCTTCCTTTACACCTGAAACGTCTGCTGAATAGGCAGGACTGAATCGCCTTGAACTCCCTCTGACCATGGGGCACCATGTGCTTCGATTGCTCAGCTTTATAGTCTCCACTGAGGATAAACTCTGAGCATAAGTGATGGTATGAACTCCAGCCTTCTCATACCTGTCTTGACTTCCCAAGCAGCCATCAAGAAGATGCAAGTCCAGCCCTCCCCAGAGGAGATAGCCAGCAGGGGCTAGTCACTCACCCATGTCTGCTCCCTCATAGCCACTCTGCATGATGGTCCTGTCAATGCGTGCAATCAGCCACGTGCCCAGAACACAACTGATGAGCAACCTGGAGAGGCAAGCACCCAGGCCCAGCAGCACATTGTAGAAAAACAGGAAGTAGTTGAAGTTGTGGAAGGCTTTCCTGCAAACAGAAACAAGATGGCTAGATAGGCAGGCTCTGGAGTCCTCCATACCCAGCATCAAACCCTGAGGGCTAGGGGTGTAGCTCAGGGGTAGGGCGCTTGCCTAGCATGTATGATGCCTTGGGTTCGATCTCTAGCACTGCAAAACAGTACAAAACCCTGCGGCTCTGTCTCCTAGCCTTGTGATCTCACTCTGTGCTTTAAGGGAAGCTGAGTGCCCAACTCCCAGAACTGAACAGTGCAGAGGCCACAGAGCAGAGCCTAGGACAAATGTTAGGGGGTCCTATACTTGTTTTATGTGATCCTTAGAGTTTGAAGATCCTTATATGACAGGAAATCTCCTGGTGCTACAGCTGATGCAGGGGTTGTACCAGCTGGTGGGGCTTCCTCACTGTCTGTTGCAGTGAGGACCTGCCCCAGCTGGAGCTGTTCCCAGTCCCCCAGAAGAGATTTCCTAAAGGGCCACCGGATCACATGGTTCCTGCTGCCTCTGAAATAAAACCCAAACTTTGCATTCTGAGTGTCAGGTCCCCCTCAGAGAGGACATCCTTTGGTCTTGTCATTTTGTGTCTCCTTTGTGCCCCACAGCATCTAAAATCCCTATACGGTGACCCATTTTAGATCCTAAGTCTTCTAACACACCCTGCCTTTGGGGTCTCCTGCCTTCATCCATGCTGTGGCAGTTGCAGGCCATGCCCTCCCCTGTAAGGCAGAAATTGCACCATCCTACTCAAACTTCCCATCTGCAGTGCAATTACCACCCTACCTGCCCTTCCACCCCAGCTCCTCCTCCTCCACCTCCGCCTCTTGTCCTCCATTATCCGTGTTTCTCTAGAGATCCTGTGGCACCCTCTAGGGTCTGCTGCTCTCTTTGTCTGCGCATGTGTCTGCTCTGATGGGCTGTGAACTTCTAGGCAGGTGGTGTCAGGTGGTCTCTTTACCCTCAGCGCCCAGGTTTCCCCAATGAATGTATGAATCAGCAAGGGTCCCCAGGGCTGGACACTATTGTTCTTAGTCCATACTTGAACACATTTCAACTTTACAACACATCAAGATATGCAAAATGATTTGTAAATGGGAAACGAAGGTTCATAGACGTTTCGTAAGCTCACGCAAGGTCACAGGGCTCCTAAGGGGTGGGGGCAGGCATTTGGATGCCTGAGCTCAGCCCTGCCCACTACATCACCTCTCAGAGTATACAGAGGTCCTGGAACCTGCCAAGGGTGAAGGGGAAGGACCGGGAGACAGCTGAGACCTGGCCACATTCCCGTTCCCTCTTGGTCCTCACCTGTTGTTGAGAGCCAAGGGCTTCTGCTTATCCCCTGGGCCCAGCTTGGGCTGCAGGAAGAAGCTGGCAGCAATCCACACCTGCAGGATCATGAGGCCCACGATGATGGAGATGGTGAGGCTGAAACACAGGCAGGCAGCCTGAGGCGGCCTCCTCTGCTCTGCCAGGCCCTTTTCAGATGCCCAGTGATAGGGAGGAGAGAGATGCCGGCCCGGAGTGTGAGCTCCGTGCTTCATGCTTGGGAGCGTTCCCACGCCCCCCATGCAGGTGAGAACTGAGGCTCATATGTGGGAGGTGATTTTGCCAAGGCAATGGCCAGATCTTCTGGCTCCAGATCACAACCCATGGCTCTCACTGATGTCCCTTCTTACCAGGAGTGGCAGCCCGTGAGTGGCTTGATAGTTTGACAATGAGGAAAAGAAATGGGGTTTGGGAAAAGCCTGAGAAGCTGTGGGAGAGCACACAGGGCAGGGAGGTCCCCAGAGAGTGTTACATGCTATGGTGACACCCCTAAGTGGCAGTGTGAGGCCATGGTTAGAAGCCTTTGGTTTCAGATTGCCTGGTTCCCCAATGCTGCGTCCTCTCTTTGGACAAAGTACTTGGTCACTCTATGTCTATTTTCTGGTCTGTGCATAAGCACCAAACTCATACAGCTAACATGAGAAAAGACGACACATAGTAAATGCTCAAGAATACCAGTATTCACTGTTTTCATATGGATAAACTGAGGCTCAGAGAAGGGGAGTCATTTACCCCAAGTCACACAGCACATCCTAAAGTTTAGCCAGGATTATTCCCTGTCTCCTTCCATCACACTGTCCTGTCTCTCATTTCACCTCCTTAGAACTCAGTTTTCCCAGATGGAAAATGGACAATGGACAGACATGTCTCTCTCTCTCCTTCTCTCTCTCTCCACACACACAAACACACACACACACACACACACAGAGTTATAAGAGAGAGAAAGCCTTTTTCAAACTGAAAGTTTCCCACGCAGTGAGTTGAGAGGAGGGCCCAAGATCAGGGGCCCAGGGACTGGCTCCCAGGACTCGGCAAGGACAGGCCACCCACTCAGCACTTACATCCCCAGGCCCAGCCCTTGGAGCATCTCCAGGCCCCTGTGGTGGGTGACAGGAAGCACCAGGCCATACATGATCACCAGGCCACACAGGCTCTGCATCACATGGATGATGAGGTAGCCTGGGGACAATAGAGTAAGGGTCACTTGGGGGACCTTCATGATCTGCCCCTGTGTCTTCGCTGCAGTCGACCAGAGGCCCTGGCATGTTTACTGATGCTATTTCTTCTGCCTGGTATGGCCTCCCCTGTCTTCCTGCTCTTCTCCTTCCACCTGGCCAGGTACAATTCAAATGCCAACTCTCCTAGAAAGCCTGGGAGCCCTGTCCTGGCTGTGGTTAGTCACTCCTCCCCTGGCGACTGCTGACCTTAGCATACATGGCCTGTGAGTTCAGGACAGGTGGGGAGGGTGACGGGATGATGGATCAGGCGTGTGTGTCTCCCCCATCCTGAAGGTCCCTGGAGAGCAGGAGGGCCGCTTCCCACTCACCTCTGCTCCCTATCCAGGGAACGTGTGTTGGGTTGCACAGGCCCCAGGATGGCACTTACCCCACAGAATATAAGCTATTTGCCAGCCAGAGTATCTTGCAATGGCCACCTGAGGTTTAGAAGGAAAACAGCGGCCTCAGAGCAGGCGGGAACCTTCATTCCCTCTGACTCCCATGCCAACACCCCTGCCTCAGACGTTCATCGGCAACCCAAAGAGGCAGGTTTGGGCTCATGGCTCAGTCTCGGACTTACCACACTCTCCGATGGAGAAGGATTGTGGAACCGCAAAGGGAGAAAGCGTTTATCTCCTGCCCACAGCCTCTTCATGTGCTTTCTGGAAAAAAAAAAAGTGTGATATTAAGTAATGTCCATAACTATGGCTCCTTATACATAGACAGAGCTCCCTGGGCATAAACAGAAAGGCCTGTGGAAGTGGGGGGCAGGAGGCCTGGACTCCGCTCCATTCACTACAGCTCACAGCACAGTCCTGATTTGCCTTCAAAACCTACAACTTTAATGTATTTTGTAAAAATAATTTATACTGACTGAGTCCTAATGGCGATTGAATCTGATGGATGGGCGTGTGTGGCTTTTATTTTCTTCCTTTTGCCTTCTACATTTGCTTATTTGCTTTGAGGAGTATGTATTACTTAGGTAATGAGACTCAAAGAAGAGGTAGAAACAGAAAACCGATTTTGTTGTCACCCTACCCTTCTGACAACACAGGGGAAATCCAAAACCCACAGCCCCTCCCACTCCCATCCCAGCACGTCAACTGCTTCCTCTCCCACGTCCTTCTCTTGTCCTTGGCCCTGGACAGGTCAACCCTGGTCAGGTTGACCTCTCATTCCCAGGTTTGCATTTGTGTGCTGCTTTTTCTTTTAACTTACTACCTCCAGCATTTTTCAAGGCTTTTTTTTCCCCCCACTTTTCACGACCACTAAGTTAGAAATTCTTAGAATAAAAAAAAGAATAAATCCCATCAATAATTCTCATATTTATTACATTTTGAAATGAAAACATTTAGGCTATATTGAGACAAATAAAATATATTATTGAATATATGATGTAACCAATCTTTTTTTACTTTTTTAATAATGGTTACCAGAAATTTCAAATTTGTATGTATGATGTGTGACTTCCATGATGTTTCCTTCTTTTTTTTTTTTTTTTTTTGGCAGCACTGGAGTTGTGTACTACTGCCAACAAACACACACACACACACACACGCCATATATTTGCATTGTGCATAAGAAATTTCTGGAAAGATACACAGAAAACAGTTGACAATAGATATCTGGGGGCAAGAATTAGGAATCCAAGTGAGAGGAAGATTTACTTTACACTAACTGTTCTTTATAATACTTTTTTAAAGTGTCTGCATGTAGGTTAGGATAATGCCAAGAGCAATTAAAATGCTGACACAGTGCTAGTGCCCTGAAGTATGTAGGGGGCTTTCTCACCCATAATTTCCTCTGCCCCACTGTCCTGATAAGAAGGCAAAGCAAAGGTTGTCACTCCTGGAGGACAGGTGAGTAGCTGCCCGGACAGGAACACAGATCTCCTCTCTCCAGATACCCTCTCCTCCCTCCTCTTGAGCCACACTCCTCCAAATCCATCAGCCCCTCTGCAATGTGGTTGTCCCTGGTTGTGCTCAGAGGTCTCACAGAATATCTCTAGCCACATACAGACCACCCACCAGGTCCACAGAGAAGAAAGCAGAGAGAGGGAGCAAGGCAGGGATGGGTGGAGAGCTGGGGCCCTTCGCACCAGGAGAACACTCATGTGGGCTCCATCTGTAAGAGACCTGCTTTTGGGGTCTCTTTGGGCAGGCAAATGGGGAGAATCTAAAAATAGGATGCTTCAGAGATGCTCTGTATTGGCCCTGTGGGAGTTGGGGGGAGAAAGGTAGCAGTATATACCAAAACTGACACCTCCAAGTAAATACTTATACACATTTAAGGTCATCCGCTCTTCCTGCACTGTGCACTGCTGTTCCTGCACTGCCATTCTTGAGACTGATGCTCCTGGTCCCCATGACCCAAGCTCCACTGATGTCCCTTGATCTAGATTTACCTGTTGGGAGCCCATGGTTATCAACCTCAAATAGCAGAGTAGGTCTGATGCCAATGGAGATGCCAGAAAGACAGCCTTCTGCTAATAGCTCGAGTCTATTATTTAATTTTGCTGAGTCTCAGCTTTCTCAAGTGTAAAGATGGAGACATTCAAATGAGGATTTTAGCTTAATGCTAGTTCATTATAGAAGTTCAAATTCATAGTTGAATTTTTTCTTCCTTCCTATCAAAAGATATGGCTACCCCTGGACATTGTATTCAATTCCTGGACACATATTGGGTATTGTAGGCACTGCTCAGGAGTTCTGAGAAGTTGTCAGAACATTTCTGACTGAAGTCATACAAATGACTCCCAGAGTTCTCTTACCTGTAACAAGCCAAAATATGGAACAAATAGCTCACACTCGTGAGAGAAGCAGGCAAAATGGTTGCCACCCAGACTCCTGAAATATAAAAAGTGAGATGAGAGGCCTTGAAAAATAAACTTAGAATGGAATATTCAAGAAGCAGAATCCCATATCCAAATGGTCTAAGCAAAATCTATTATGCTTCCTATTAAACTTCCAGTCATTTTTCTATTTCATTTTACCCACACACACTCTTGATGTATTTTACTTCCTTCATAATCCTCTCCTTTGGTGTTAATATTTTTCACTCTATAGTAAATAAAGGGAAGGAAAAATTATGGAGTACACATATCATTGGTAGCCCCTGTCCATGGAAAACACCATTAATGGTTGACTTCAAATTACCACTTTTGGGGAATGCATTGGTTACACAGCAACCAGATACAAGGAGAATGAAGATCAAGAGGTCTTGGCTGGGGCTGGGGGTATAGCTCAGTTGGTAGAGTGCTTGCCTCACATGCACAAGGCCCTGGGTTCAATCCCCAGCACCACAAAAAAGAAAAAGAAAAAGGTCTTGGCTATTCACTCATTCACCTTTCATCAGGTTTTTGATATTTAGAATCTAACTTGCTTTCAGAGAGATTCTGTGCGCTAATGAGGGAGGGATGTGAGAATCAAGGGAGGAAGGTGACTTAAAAGGTTCTGTAGAGGGCTGGGGCTGTAGCTCAGTGGTAGAGCGCTTGCCTAGCATGCATGAGGCACTGGGTTCGATCCTCAGCACCACATATAAATAATGAATGAAATAAAGATCCATCAACAACTAAAAAAATATTTAAAAAAAAAGGTTCTGTAGAAGCTAATCCTCAATAGGTGCAGGAAAAAAACAGCATTCAACAAAATCCAACATCTCTTTATGATTAAAAACACTCAATGAACTATTAATAGCAGGGAACTTCCTCAGCTTGATAAAGGGCATCTGCTGAAAACCCACAGTAAGTATCATACTTAATGGTGAAAGAATGAAAGCTTTCCCTCAAAGTCAGCTCTTGTACTAGAGGTTGTAGCCAGTGTAATTAGTCAAGAAAAAGAAAATAAAATGTATCCTGGTTGGAAAGAAAGAAGTAAAACTATCTCTATGTACAAATGACATGATCTTATATATAGGAAGTCCTAGGGAATGCACACAAAAAATTGGTAGAACTAATAAATGAGCTCTGCAAAATTTTCAGGATACAAGAACAATATATAAAAATCAATTGTATTTCTATATACAATGACCAATCTGAAAATGAAGTAAGAAAACTATTGTATTTACAATAGTATCAAAAAGCCTAACACACTTAAGAATAAATTTAGTAAAAGAATATACAACTTGTATACTGCAAACTACAAAAGACTGAAATAAATTGAAGAAGACCTAAATTAATGAAAGGACATTTCATGTTCACATATAGAATATTCATTGTTAACATAGCAATATTTCCCAAATTGATCTATATATTCAAACTAATCTATATGAAAATCCTAATACCATTTTGCATTAATTAACAAGCTAATCCTAAAATTCACATAACAACTAAGGTACCCAGAATAGTCAACATAAGCCAAAGAAAGAATAAAACTACAGGACTCATAGTTCCTAATTTCAAACTTGGTACAAAGCTACAGTAATGAAAGTAGTATGGAACTGGCATAAAGATAAGCAAAAGGATCAATGGAATAGAACCAAGAATTAAAAATAAAGCATCATAGTTATAGTCAATCTATTATTAACATAGATGATAAAACATTTAATGGAGAAGAAATATACTTTTCAACAAATGGTGCTAGAACAACTGGCTATTATTTCTCTCTCTCTCTCTCTGTCTCTCTGTCTCTCTCTCTCTCACACACATACACACACAAATGAAGTTAAACCTATACCTCATATCATATGTAAGAATTAACCCCAAGGATCAAAGGCCTACATGTAAGAGCTAAAACTATAAAAGACTTAGAAGAAAATATGAGGATAAAAATCTTTGTGGCCTTAAGTTAGGCGATGGTTTCTTATCTCTAACACCCAAAGCATAAGTGATATAAGAAAAATAGATGTGTTGGAATTCATCAAAATCGGAAACATCCGTGATCCCAAAAACTTCAGAAAGTGAAAAGGCAATTCACAGATGGAAGGAAACCTTGGCAAATCTTGTAAGGGATTGTATATAGACTATCAAATAATGCTAACGACTCAATATACAACCCAATTTAAATATGGTCAAAGAATCTGAATTGACATTTCTCAAAAGAATATACACAAATGTCCAATAAATTGATATACAAATGTTTAACACTGGTAGCCACTGGGGAAATGAAAATTTAATCAATGAGATTCCACTTCATACCAATTAGATGACTACAATCAAAAAGACAGTAGCAAGTGTTATCAAAGATGTGTGTAAGCTGGAATTCCCACATTGATAGTGTGAATATATAGTAATATAGCAACTTTTGAAAACACTCTAAAAGTTCCCCCAAAGGCAAAACATGTAAGCATCATATGATCCAGCAATTCCACTCCTAAATATATAACCAAGATCTATGAAAAACTTGTTCATGAATATTCATAGCAGTATTACTCAGAATAGCCAGAATGTTGAAATACCCCAGATGCCCATCATCTGATGAATGAACAACTAAAATGTAGTATATCTTATTTCTTTCATAATCCTCTCCTTTGGTGTTGATATTTTTCACTCTATAGTGAACAAAGGGAATGGAAAATTATGGAGTACACACATCCTTGGTAGCCTCCATCCATGGAAAACATCATTAATGTTTGACTTGCAGTTGCCACTTTTAGGGAGGGCAGCAACCAGATAAAGGTTAATGGGGATTGAGACGTCATGGCTATTTACTCATTCATGCTTCATCAAGTTTTTGATATTTAGAATCTAACTTGTTTTCAGAGAGATTCCATGTGTTAATGAGGGAGGGATGTAGGAATCAGGGGAGGAAGGCAATGAAATAGTAATTGACAATAAAAAAGGAATTAAAAGATGTAAAAAATGATAAAAAGTTTAAATACATGCTATCACATGGATTAGTCTTGTAAGCATTATGCTATGTGAAAGAAGCCAGTCATGAAAGATAACATATAATTCCTTTTATGTGACATGTTCAGAATAGACAAATTCAGAGAGACAGAAAACGGATTAGTAAATATCTAGGACAAAGAGAGTTGGAGGGTGGGAATGGGAGTAAATGCAAATGGGTCATGATTTCTTTCTGAGGTGATAAAAATATCCTGAATTTGCCCCTGGTAATGGTTGCCCAACCTTGAGAATAAAACCACTGAATTGTGTACTTAAATAACCAGTTACGTGGTATGTGACTTATGTGTCCAGAAAATTATTTTTTAAAAATAAAATGAGAGCTGATTTCAAGTTTCAAATGTGTCTTTGTATCTGGATCACCGAGACTAGGCAATTGCTATACCCCAAATCCCAACCAACTGATAGAAGATGGTAAACCGCCCTGAGCCCCACTCTAGGGGACATGGAGATCATCTTGGGAAGAAGGAGTAAGAGGAAGTGTCCACCAGGAAAGCGAGTGCAGACTTGCTCCAGCTAGCAACCCAAACTTGACCTCATGGCTTTAATTGAATGCCTGTATCTTCCCAGATAAAGGTAAAGAATGTCAAGCTAAAAGTCTCTTGGAACAAGAAGGCAGCTGTCTTAAAGTTGGAAGAGACCAGGATACAGGGAAAATATTATGTTGATTCTCAGAATATGCATATACGTAAGAAATATTTCAAAATATGAGTGACGATGGTGATTATCCACTACTCCACACCAAACCAAGAAAATGAGGTAAAAAATGTGTCCAGAACAGAGACAGAAATGGATATTTTTCACAAATAAGACTTAGAATAGGTATTCCTGAAATGAAATTATGCTCTCTGAGTGTTATGCTGAGGATCTCGTCGTGCTGAACATAAATCTGCACTGAAGATGAATAAAACGTTCAAGGGCAACAGTAAACTATGGCACTCTGGAAGGAGCAGGACCTGCCTCAGCATCCACCTAGAAGGTAACTTCCATGACACACCTAGGTGTAAGAGAATAATTCATATCAAAGTCCCCCTCCCCCAAGTTTTCATACTCTTCTAGCTCGTGAGTCTTAAGGGGGGAAAAGTCACTTGTCACATCTGTTTCATGGCTTAGGACACATCAGCCATCAAATATCAAAGTCCTAAAAGTTTGTGTAAACCATTTAGCAGGCCTCTACAAGCCCCACTCTGCAGATGAAGAAACTGAGGCCAAGAGAAGGTTTCCAATTTGTCCTATAACAGAGTGTGTTTATTCTGACACCTTGTCCAGGTGTTTTTCTCATTTGGGGACAGGAGACAACTCTCCTCCCTCCACAGATGATGGACATGTCATTAAGGTATATCATTTTCAAAGAAAGCTTTCTTTATAAGAGGAAATGGCTTCTCTATTGCCCACAATAAAGGAGCAAAGGACCTTCAAAAGAAGACATAGGTCAATAGGTATATTTAAAAATGCTCATCACTAATTATCAGGGAAATGTAAATTAAAACCACAGTGAGATATTACCTCATACCTGTTAGAACAAATATTATCAAAAAAACAAAAGATAACTTAAGTGCTGGTAAGGATGGGGATACATAGGAATTTTTGCATACTATTGGTTGGTCCGTAAATTAATACAACCATCATGGGAAACAGTATGGAAGCTCCACAAAAAAATTAAAAATATAACTACTTTATGATCTAACAATGCCACTACTATATATATATATACTCAAAGGAAATGAAATCAGTATGTCAAAGAATCATTGTTCATTGCAGAATTATTTATAATAGCCAAGATATAGACTTACTCTAAGTGTCTATCAGCTAATGAATGAATTAAAAAAAAAAGTTGTGTACACAATGGAATACTATTCAGCCATAAAAAAAGAAGAAAATCCTGTCATTTGCAACAACATGGATGAACCTGGAGGACATTAAGGCAAATCACATACAATCTCACATACATGTGGAATCTAAAAAAAGGTGAATTCATAGAAGCAGAAAGTAGAGAATGGTAGTTATCTGAGGTAGGCAGTGGCAGATGAAGATGTCTGGGAGATATTGATCTAAGTATACAAAATTCAAGTTGGACAAAAGAAATAATTTTTTGAAGAGTTTGTGTGTGTGTGCCCACATGTGTGGTACTGGGGATTGAATCTAGGACATCTTCAAATTTTATTTTGAGACAGGGTCTCACCAAGTTGCCTAGACTGGCCTCCAACTTAAAACAAGAAATCTATCTTAAAAAATTACTTTCAGGCAAATTTTTTTTTTTAATGTTAATGAACTTTTCATGTTATCTTAAAGAAAAGTGAAGACTTGGTGCTGTATTTTTTTTCCAATCGGAAAACAAAGAACATTTTAGTTCTTCCCACTGGAATTCAAAAAATAGGCTATTTAAGATAAGCAAATTCTCAGGGCATGATCAGTTCTAACAAACTGATTCTAACAAACTGATCCATATTCTGACCCCTGTGTCCTTCCAGTCAACCCAGGAAGGCACAAATCAAGTCGAGCACATTTTTCTTCAAGACCAAGCATCTCAGCCAGGTGATTTCAACACCAGCAGCAATACTTACTACAAGCATGCACCACCACCAGTTAGAAGTCCCTCAGTTTCCCACACTGGTGCTGGGAATATTGGTAGTAGTTTTACCTTTGGAGACACTGATCAGCTCCTTCGCCTGCAGGATGACTGGGGTCAGGGTCCCTGTCTGGTTCATAAAGGCCACATAACTCTCCAGCTTGCCTTCAAACACATCCAGCTCATCTCTCATGTACACAAACATGCAGAACTCAATGACGATGAACTGGGAACACAGAGCAAATGTTTTGAGGTCTCACCTGAGTTTGGCTCAGCATGAGAAGAGCATATGGACTCCCTTGAAATCAGCCTCTTAGAGGCATTTAAACTTCCAAAGTGACTCTGGCTATTTTAAGATGAATGAAACATGAATCAATAGAAAACTTTCTACTCTGTTCTTACCTTATAGCACACAAGACTGGGCCCCCACAAGTTCCCAAGGAACTCTTCAAACATTAATGGAGTCAGAGCAAAATGAATGGTTAACTTTCAGTAAGGGTGTAGGGCAAGCCTGGGATGGCTATAGTTAAGCTCCCTTGCTGAGACTTCCAGCCAGCTCTGTTTTAGTACATAGTCAAGGTAATAAACACCCTGACTCAGCACATGTGCTCAAGGTCATAAACATCTTCTTGTGGACGTGCACTTACTTATGTAACCTGTTGGCGATGCGCCTTCTTTGTTTGGTCTTCGTATAAAAAATGCATATGGAAGGACTGGAGGCTGGAGGCTGCTGCTGTCTCTAAATAAAGTATGTCTACGCTCCCAACTGCACCTTGCATCTTCTTTCACCTGCATGGATCCCAAATCTGTTGCCCAGGGTCTGAGCCCCTGAAGGATCTTGGCAGGAGCCAAACAGGAGAAAGTATTTCCATACAAGTATGCTTACCCACCATCCTGTCATCTCATCATTATACCATTGCTTCTATGGCTCCTGCTGCCATTTTTCTCTGCCAACCAAATCATGTTTGTCTCTCACAGTGGAGCTCAAATGCTATCATGTACAAGCAGTATCTCAATTTAGAATAATTCACTGAATTTCCAGAGCACATTCACCTTATCCTTTTTCTCTCCTAGAATGGAAGATACCTCACACCATGTCTTATATCCATCTCTTAGAATATGAGATTTTTTTGGCACAGTGCTTAACGTATAATAGATGCTCCATGAAATGCCATAACTCCTAGTGGGTTATTCAATATTGAAGAAAACTCTCGTTGTCCCTGAAAATCCATTCTTTCTTTGGATACAAAGCTAGACCACATTTCCTAACCTCTTATATTAGGTGTGGCCACATGACCAGTTCTAGCCAATGAAGGAGGACTGGAAGGAACATGTGATACTTCACACCCAGTCCATGAATGTCTCCTATAAGCCAAGCATGGTGGCACACACCTGTAATCCCAGCAACTTGGGAGGCTAAGGAGGACTGCAAGTTAGAGGCTAGTCTCAGCAACTTAACAAGACCCTATCTCAAAATTAAAAAAAAAAAAGTCCTGGGGAATGTGGCCCAGTGGCTAAGCAGCCCTGGGTTCAATTTCTGGTACAAAAAAAAATAAAGAAAGAGAGGAAAAACAGAAAGAAGGAAGGAAAAAAAAAAAAAACTCCCAGAGGCATTTCTTTCTTTCTTTTTTTTTGGTACCGGGGATTGAACTCAGAGGCACTCAACCACTAAGCCACATCCCCAGCCCTATTTGTGTTTTTTATGTAGAGACAGGGTCTCACTGAGTTGCTTAATGCCTCGCCGTTGCTGAGACTGGCTTTGAACTCACGATTCTCCTGTCTCAGCCTCCCAAAGTGCTGGGATTACAGGCTTGCGCCACTGCGCCCGGGTTCCCATAGGCATTTCTCCATGCTCCTTCCCTTCTGTTGACAGCATGCAGATGGTGATGAGGTCCTCAGGAAGGGGGGCCACAGGTTGGCAGATCACTGGATTCCTGAATGACCACATGGTGGATAACGACCTTCCCTACCTGAACACCCTCAGCACTGCTGTGTGGGCAAAAAATATATATTGTTGAGCCACTAAGATTTAGGGGATCATCAGGCACTTCAGCATAACCTAACTAATACATTCACTTGAAAACTCAATCACAGGAGTAATTTAAATAGAGATCATCCCAGTCCATGTGCAATGAGCAAAAGATGATTGGCCTTTACCATTTTTATTCTATCTGATACTCTCCTGACAGTCATTTTACCTCAGATAACTTTGAGTTTTGATTCTATACTTAATAAACACTGAAATCAGAATTATGTCAACATTTAAAAATTTTTGGTGAGAAAGCAAACTAAAACAAGACTTTCAAATTTTGTTCCATTTTAAAAATATAGAGTACCATAAACTGGAAAGCATTATGCTAAGTGAAGTAAGCCAATCCCAAAAAACCAAATGCCAAATGGTCTCTCTGATTAGTGGATGCTGATGAATAAGGGAGGTGGGAATGGGAAACATAAGAGAAATAGAGAAATACTGGACGCGACATGGGGGAGGCGGGGGGGCAGGAAAGGGGAATGGGTATAGTAAAGATAGTTGATAAAAAATATATATAAATATATATA
>PVHX01011265.1:0-65195 GCA_004024805.1 Geosciurus inauris
ATATGAAATAGGGCTGGGGATGTGACTCAGTGGTTGAGTGCCCTTAAGTTCAATTCCTGGCAACATCTCCCCCCCCCCCAAAAAAAAGTTAACACAATGAGAAGCAATTCTTCCCCCGTTTCCTACACAAAGCGTATAAGTCACAGTCACAGTCATCTCCACTTTGCAGCAGAGAAAGCGAGAGGCTGTGTCAGCTCTGCCCATGCAAGCAAAGTCTCAACCCTGAGGTTTCTGAGTATATGGACTAGATGTCTCCCTCCCCTCTTCCCAACTTCTGCTCTTCCCAAAGCAGGTGAGGGAATTTCTAATTCACCTTTGCCTAGAAGGCTTGAAGGTTTTGCCTTATGTAAACTTAAGAAGAAGCAAAAACACACACAGTTAAGATACATACTTTGATGTCTTCCGTTTGGGCTTGTAATAAGAATGCTGCTATACACTGTCGATATCTGTTTTCATGTTGTATAAGGAAAGCATTTCTCAGCCCAAAGACTAGAAAGAGACATTACAAAGACAAAAAGCCAAATCATTTAATATGAAATTCGAACAAGAACCCTGAGTTTGTCTTTTATTTGGTATGTTTTTGTTTTAATGAGGATAGAGGTTTATGTAGATTGCTAAGGAAAAAATATGTGATTCCAAGGCCAAGACCCCACCATGTCCAAATAGAGCCCATTTTAATATGAAAACCCTATTTTCCTTAGTTAATGACTTCTAGGAGTTGATGAAACGCAACTATGGCTTAAGTGACAGAAAACAGGCTCCTCACAGAGTCTACGCACCATTAGGTGGATTGCGTGTATGTGAAGATGTAGATTAATAAAAATATAGAAAACAATAGATATTTTCTGTCCCCTCTGCCTCCTATTTTAATGTTCATTTTTGTATTTAAAGGGAAGTCACATCAAAACAAAGCTTACAATCAAATTAAGATGGGGCAAAAATGCAAAAGTACCTGAATGTTTCCCAACAAACCAAGAAAAGCCAAAAAACTATTTCAAATGATGTAATATCCACCAAATTACATGAAATATGAAATGAAAAGAAATGCATAATTTCTGTGTTTGAAAAAGAAACTGTCCTGTCATTTTCTGTCTGGTCTTTAAAAAAAAAAAAAAAAAAGACAGAAGGTACTGGAAGAGTACATTTCTTTTTTTAACATAGCAGGAACTCTAAAAATGGAAGGTTCTTCTTCAATTATTAATAATACAACACAGAGAGTAGAATTCTGCAGCTTATCCATTCTCTCTACTGTAGTTAATGTTCAGAAACAAACCAAAAACAAAAAATCAAGTTGGGGCTGTCTCCTGGTCCCATCAAATACTTCAGGAAGGAGAAAGAGCAAGTGACATTTACTCCTGACATTCCTTCAGTGTCATTGTTGAAGTTTGTGAATTTAAGTCAGATTTATTTGAGGCAGATGGGGCTTCATTTCGGATTCACAATGATCTAGACTTGTTTTCTTAACTGCAAGAACTATTTCAATGTCACAGGTTATACTCATAATTGTTTATACCTCATAATTTCTAAATTTTATAGTAAAGTCTGCTAAGTCAGGTCATAAAATCTTGCCTAGTTTCTCTGGAATCAGAACACTTAAAACCTAGTAAAAAAAACTTTCTGGAAGAAAGAACTGGCTGTGTTTGTTTGACTCCCTGATTTTTCTTTTTATAAATTCCCTGTAGCGAGTAAGCCCTTAGAGATTATACTGTTGCTCTTGGCTGATGTTTGAAATCCATTTTCCTCAAAAAGTTTTAACTAGTTCTGGAGACTGGGATTGTAGCTCAGTGGTAGAGCGCTTGCCTCGCATGCGTGAGGCCCTGGGTTTGATCCTCAGCACCACATACAAAGCAATAAAACAAAGACATTATGTCCATCTACAACTAAAAAAAATCTTTAAAAAAAAATCTTTAAAAAAAAATTAACTAGTTCTGCTTGGAACTCATTGATTGGATTATAATACGGGCATAAGAATCTGGCTAGGTCTGTAAAGTACAAAAAGATAGGATATGAGTAGGAATAGCTCTTCTTTTCCTAGCATTCTAATAAAGAAACCAACACTGTTGTTTAGGCCCCATGTTAGGTTCTCCACCCAGTCTGTTTTGTGTCATTTAAACCACACAACAACTACATAGGATAGGTCAACTCATTCCTACTTTAAAAAGGAGGCAGCAGCAAGCAGATGCAGATCAATTTTTCTCAGTGCTCAAAGCTGTACGTGATGTGATGTCACTGCAGCCTGGAGTTAGTTTTTGTCACCCCAATGCCCAATCTCTGTCTTTTGTACCCACTTATCTTTCCCACTGTAGCTATTCTGCCTCATAAACGATATTTGAACAGTCAAAACAATAGCCCAGAGGAACAAGAAAAACATAAAAAAAAAAAAAAAAGGAACAAGACATACTAGTTACAAATCAGAAAAGAAAACAGGTGGAAGTATAGTCTTAATAATATGTATTATGTTCATTTATTTTTAGAAAAGGATCAGAGGATAAAAACACATATCTTCTAATGTAATCTAGTGATGTCAGAGTTCCCATAAAGTCCAGTTCTTAAATCTGGCATGTCCATGACTTAGCTGATCCTCCACTAAGCTGCTTCCGCTCTCCTGAGGGGAGTTAGGATATCCTCCTCCACACAAGATACCAGAATCTTTCTTTAGCCACTGGAATAAGAGAAAAAACTAGCACCTCTGTGCCCTCTATGATACTGTTCCCTTGTGCAAAAAAAAAAAAAAAATAGAAGATGGAAGTGGTTTCTGGCCCTACATACTGAACCTCTGTCTCATCTGTACTACTTGGCCATTCCTAGAGCAGGGAGGAGGCTCACACTGGAGGTGGACTATGCCAAGAAAAAATCCTCTCTGAGGCTTGCTCTTAAGCCACTCTGGCTTATTCAAAATTGGCTAATGCTATGTTTAGATGTCCAATGTCCCCCAAAGGCTTATGTGTTAAAGGCTTGGTCCTGAGGATGATGGTACTACTAAGAGGTGGTTGAACCTTTTGGAGGTGGGCCTGCTGGGAAGTCTTTAGGTCATTAGGGTGTGTCCTCAAAGAGGATCATGAGACCCTCATCTTACTCTCTGTTTTTTACTTGAGATGGCTTTGTGCTCCACTATATGTTCCTACTACAACTTAAAGCTTGGGGCCAACTAATCACAGGCCGGCTGCTCTAAAACTGTGAGTCAAAATATGTCCTTTCTCTTTATCTTGGGAATTTTGTCATAGCGATAAAAAGCTGACTAATACAGCCTACATAGACCATGATATGGCCAAGCCAAATTAAACATAAAAGGCCTTCTGATTCGTGCACGTCACCTTTCAACAAATCTTTTTGAAAACAAAAAGAATAGAGGAGACAGAAGCTTTATTTCTGGGTGCAGGCTTCCCTTAGCGGAATCCTTATGCTCTTGAGGAGAGAGAGATAGCATCCATTCATGAGTTAGTGTATGGAAATTATTTAAATATATTTCAATAACATAACTATGTAAATGTTGGTTCTTCATTCATTCATTTATTTATTCATTCATTCTCTATAAGGTTGTTTCACTATGTATGGGTTGGTCCTATGCTAGTCACTGAGCTAGGAACTGAGGAAATGACTTCCAGATACTCCTATGGCACAGGAAGACAATCCTCACCTGCCTGGCCTTAGCTGGTATAGAAGCCTCCAGCTGTGGCAGAGTGGCCATCTGCTTTCTCCTAAACATTGCCACCACCAAAACAGCCCCAAGGAAACAAAATGTCCTTCGAGTTCCTCAGGGTCCTAGGGCTTACCTCCTGACCAGGAAGCAAATGTATATAGAAATTTATACATATATTTATATATGAACATGTATTTAGATATTTCTTTCTGATATTTCTTTTTTGTTGTTCTTTTTAGGTACACATGGCTGTAGAGTGTATTTTGACATATTATATACACATGGAGTATAACATTCTAATTAGGATCCCATTCTTATAGTTGAACACATGGTAGAGTTACACTGGTCGTGTATTCATATGAGAATGTATGAAAGTTGCGTCCCATTCATTCGACTGCCTTTCCTGTTCCCATCCCCTGACCCTTCCCTTCATTCCCCTTTGACATTTCTTTTTATAGAGTGTTTGTAGTAGCATGTCACAGCTCATCATGGTTTAGCAGTGCTTGAACAATAGCAATAACAGTATTAGAACGATGATAGGAGAGCGATACCAATAATAACTATAATTTTTGAATGCCTTACATGCATTATTTCTTTTAATTCTCATACAAACCCATGGAAGTAGACATCAGCATCCCTAATTTGGAGAGAGGAACCTGAGGCTTAGAAGTGCTTGCCTAAGCATTTACGATCACACAGCAAGCAAGTGACAGAGCTGGGTCATTTGAGTACAGGGTATCATGACCAATTTATAGAGTGAATGATATGAACCACAGAAGAATGCAGATGTCTTCTATGAAGACTTAAACTGGATCCAAGTCCAGCTATTGAAAATGTCCAATATAAAACCGTGATGGCAAGTGGTGGAGTTGCATGATGGAAATAGACACATACCTGACATGTAGAGTGGATCAATGCTTTTGACAGCTAGCCGATCTAGTGGAATGGGCTGATCGAGTACTGTACAGGAGCCACCCTCTTTTATTACAGTTTGCAGCTCAGGAGTAAGTGAAGGACATATTAAACCAGTGTCTGAGCTTCCAAGTTTCTGAAATTAAAGAGAAAAATGAAGCAATATATAGGAAACAAATATTGGTGCAGATACTTGAAGGGTATCCTGATGCGAATTGATTCTTAGAAACAAGTCTTTTTTTTATTTGTTCATTATAGATGTACATAATATTGGGCTTCATTTTGATATAATTATACAAAGCAGGAATATAATTTGTTTCAATTCAGTCCCTAGTACTTCCCCTCTCCTTCCCTCCTTCCCTCCCACCTGTTTCTTCTACTCTATGGCCTTTCTTCTATTTATTTGTAGTTTTTAAAATTAGTGCATTATGGATATAACTCAAGGTAAAATTCACTGTTATATTCATATATGTACATAGGAGAGTTGGGTTAGATTTATTTCCACTGTAGAAACCAGTTTCTCAACATCTAACTTATTATTTCTAAAGGATTTTGAAAAGCTTTTCCTCAAGCATAGTGATTTTAAGCTGACTCCACATTGAATTATCTAAATAAGTAACGGTTGGCGTCCACAATTGGGAAACACCTTAATCACCATCACATCATTGGGTGTGAGTCACTCATTCCCAGTATTGCAATCTCTTAGTCTCTCTCTAATACGGAGTTAGATGAATGAAAAAGGGGAGCTTCATGTTGGCCAAGCTGGGTGGGGGCTGGAATATGAAACCTCAAATAGATTTGAATATCTAAGATGCTGAATATTCTGAAAAGGTGGAAAGGATGTGATTTGCATGTACCCGTAAACAGAATAGTAGAGAGAAAGATAAACTGATACCATTTCTTATTTTAAAATTGAGTTGTGAAGCATGAGCCCAGAATATTGCCTGAATATAACCAACATAGTGCTCCATTAACTCATGTGGTCTGATTTGCACCATCGCACCACTTTATTATTTATTTATTAATTAATTAATTTATTATTTTTAGTACTGAGGATTGAACCCAGGGGCGCTTTCCTCTGAGTCACACACCCAGCCCTTATTTTATTTAGAGATAGGGCCTCACTAAGTTGCCGAGGCTGGCTTTCAACTTGTGATCCTCCTGCCTCAATCTCCTGAGCTGCTGGGATTATAGGCATGTGCCACTGTGCCCAGTTTTGCACCACTACTTGAAGTGAAGGTAAGCAGTGCTGGCATTAAGGTTTCTGAAGCGAGTAGAGGTGTTTCAGAACTTGATTTGCTCAGACCTGCTAGTGTCAGTAGCTTACAATAGGAGGACATGCCAATTCTGAAACATTGAGTCTCATGTTCTCGTACACCCACTCCCATCTCTAGCTAACCATCAGCTATTCATAGATTGATTAATGGCTATCTATTTTATTGCTTTATGATCTTTGAATTATTTAGCTCAACTGACCAACCTGTCATCAAGAAGCTTGGTTTATTACAAGATATGAG
Source organism: Geosciurus inauris (assembly GCA_004024805.1). Taxonomy (NCBI): domain Eukaryota; kingdom Metazoa; phylum Chordata; class Mammalia; order Rodentia; family Sciuridae; genus Geosciurus; species Geosciurus inauris. The sequence goes on from PVHX01011265.1 coordinate 6,070, forward strand.
ATGCTTACTCTCATGATATTATCTGTGTAAGGTGAATCATTTGGTAAAGAAGCCAGAGGGATAACACATTAGATATCTCCTAAGGCTTAAGACCCACCTCTGAGGATAGGGGTCTGAGAACCTTAGAGGAGCTGCCTTTCCTGAGACCATTCACACACCACTCAGGGAACAGACTATGAAACAGAAGATTAGAAAGAAAGGCTTTGGACCATCACACCAGCAACTTAATTAGTAGTGACAATGACAGCAGTAATAATAATGGTAACAGTAATAATATGAGAAATCCCTATTCTCTGTAGCCCCTAGTTGACTCATTTTTTCTGTGATTCCAGCTGTACAGGTTTTGCCTCTAAAGTTCTTACACAGGCAGACACTGAAAGATCACCACTCCTCTGACATCTGTCTCCCAAATCATCATTTCTCAAGAATAATGTGAGCATTCATATCAGAATGAGTGGTGGAGACCATTTTGCCCATGGCTACACATGGGCTGAAGGGCCCCCATACTGGCAGCTCCAAGGCGGCCAATTTGGAAGCACCAATGTAGACAAAGAAATTTGGGGGTTCCTTAGCTTAGGCAGGTCAGGCCATATACCTTAAGGGTATACAGACTAAGTTGTTCTAAAAATGGATATCTCCCTTAACAAACTTGAGAGTGCAATTTGCTTGTTATTTATTTGATTTTTTTAGAGGGACAGATCCAATTGAATGTATAAGAATATTGTATGGTTTGAATAGAGCATATTTGAAATATTTTTTTAACTCATTTAAAACTATATTTAGAGGGGGCTGAGGATATAGCTCAGTTGGTAGAGTGCTTGCCTTGCATGTACAAGGCCCTGGGTTCAATCCCCAGTACCACCAAAAAAAACTTAGAATTAGTTTTACCTTTTTGTTGCGTTTGGTTTTCGTAATTAAGAGGAAATCATCAAAGAGGAACAGATACACATCTAGGAATCTTGTACTTTCTGAGAAAAGAAAGAGAAGGTAAAATAGGGACTTGAAATAGTAGGCAGAAAACTTTTTTCTTTTTAAATCAAAGAATCTCTTAGAAAACAAAATAGGGAGGGCTTGTAGCACAGAGAGCTTCTATCAGGTGAATCAGAAAACTAACTGCGTCAGTGTTGAATTGATTTCTTCTTAAGACCTAATTAGAACTCAATCTTTCAACTTTAAGGACATTGTATTTGTGATGTATTTCAAGCAAATCTAAGGTAACTTATAATGCTTTCTATGGTTTCAACTAAACCCGCTACAAATCGATCAGCAAATTGAACTTGCTGCATTTTGGCTTCTCATCTCATCTATTTGGGTGGTCACTGGCCAAGACTCATGTTTACTCAGAAAAAAACATTTTGTCATTGTTATGGACTGAACTGGAACCCCCTACCCTGATTCATATATTGAAGCCCTAACCCCAGTGTGGTTAGGTTGTATATGGAGTAAGGAAGTAATTAAGGTAAAATAGGTCATGAGGATGGAGTGCTGACCCAGTAGGATTAGTGTCCTCACAAGAGTTGCCAGAAAGCTCTCTCTCTGCCATGCGAGGACCCAATAAGAACAATATCCACAGGCCAGGAAGACAGCCTGCCCAGGGACCTCCAGGGACCAAATGGGCCAGCACCCCCATTTAAGACTTCTGCCTCTAGTGTATGAGAAATACTTTCTGTTGCCACCCGGTCTATGGTATTTTGCTTGGATGCCCTGCTTGACTAAAATGGTCATTAAACTACTTATTTCTCATGTTTGACAATGTGTCTATATAATTAAATATTGTCCACATAGTTTTAAGATTACAAACTTTTTGATACCAAGGCCAGGGGACAAAAAGGCAGTCAGTGTAGGTAATGAATGATTGGGTCAGAAAGATGGGGGCCGATTCAGGAGGAAATAAAGTGTTAATACCTTCAGGATCCTTTCCCTTCCTCTACCTGTTGCCAAGGTGACCTGCCTCCAGGGTATTGTTCCTCCCAAAAGGAGTTGTTAATGAATGAATGCCTCCTGGGCTGCTGGCTGCCTTTCCCACCCAGGGTCACTTCACCTTTGGTCCACCTTTAGAGTCACTAGTCACATACACAGGATAGGGGAAGAAGAGAGAGGATAGGAGAGGAGAGTGAATGAGAACAAAGGAAATCTAAAATGTATAAAAGGGCTGGGACACGCCCACTTCCTTGGACACACAGTTCAGGGGCCCCTTCTCTGTGGAGAAATCTATCTCTGTTCTATCCTTAAATAAAACTTGCTTTCTACGCTTGCATCAGCGTTTCTCAGGTGTTCGATTGTCAATATCTGGGGAAATAGAATTTGGCCCTGGTTGATTTTCATGACTGGCATCAATACCACTTTTGATAGTTATTTAAGACAAATAGACTTTTCTACTTTTCCCTAAGTAATAGTAGAGAAGAGAAATCAAATATTAGAATAAAATATCTCTTTCCCCATTTTACTCTATTCATTAAAAATTAGAAAAATAAATGGTTTAAATAAATTTAAGTGATTTCAGAGGAAAAGATAGTGTTTGGGAGGGGTGTGACAGGTATTTATAAGAAATCAAGTGATCATTTTATTTATTTATTTATTTTAGTTGTAGATGGACACAATAGCTTTATTTTATGTATTTATTTTTATGTGGTGCTGAGGATCAAACCCAGTGCCTCACATGTGCTAGACAAGTGCTCTACCACTGAGCTACAGCCCCAGCCCAAGTAATTCTTTCCATTTGTTCTACTTATTTTATTCATTTATATTAATCTGCTTTCACTCCTAGAAAATAGGTGGCAAAGACTAAAAATTAATAGATAAAGTATTTAGGATTCATTTCTATATTCTTCTTCTTTATTAAGATTAGAAGAAAGATCTTTCTATATTTGCATAGAAAAGAAATCATACAGCATATTCAATCACTTTGCATATTTTTAAAGGCTGGTATTGCCTACAAATAATGTTTTCCTTTTCATAAATTCAGGCTATGCAAAGATTGCTGTTTGCCCCTCAAAAACCTTTTCCCCTTCTCTTGTAATAGTGAACTTTCTGAGTTTTAGTGGGTGCACATCCACAGAGAATAAATAGTACATCTCCTGTCTTCCCTGATAGCTGAATATGACCAAGGAACTCAATTCTAAGTCACATTGCCACTTAGGAGTCACATCCTGGGAAAGTGGGCCGAGGTCTTTCATGGCCTTCTCCTTCTCACTTGGTGGAATACAGACACTGGTGGGTCATCCTGGGCCACACAGAAGAAAGCAATGGCCAAGAGATGGCAATAAGACAGAAGGAAGCTGAGTCTCTAACCATTCCATGGAGTGGAACACTCATATAGTTTGGGATTGAACATGAGAGAGAAATAATCTTTTAAAGTGATTGATATCTGTCTCCAGTGGCTGATTCTATATCTCAGCTAACACAGAGGGCTAGGAATGGGATATTTGGACAGTATTAGATCTTCCACTTTGGTCAACTCAGGCTGCTACAATAAAATAGCATAAAATAGGTGCCTTAAACAATACAAATTTATTTCTCACAGTTCAGGAGAATGGAAAATCTATGTTCAAAGTGCTGGCTGACTTAACTCCCAGAGAGGACTGTTTCCTGCTTGCAGATGGCTACCTTCCAATATGTCTTCCCCCAACAAAGGGAGAGAACAAGCTCTCTGGTCTTCCCATTATGAGGACACATATCCAATTAGATCAGGGCTCCACTCTTGTGCCTCATTTTATCTTAATTACTTCTTATACACTTACACTGGGCATCAGGGCTTCAATACATGAACTGTATGTGTGCATATAAGGGAGGGGGGCGTGATTTAAAATGGTATAGTTTTTTTGTTCTCCTCTTAATTTCAAATACTTCATTTGAATGAATGGGTAGCAAAGACCTTCTATGTCCTAGACTTTATTGTAGAAAATGATGATTATTTTAGCTACAGTTTATAGAGGCCCCCATGTTCCACCAAGTAGCCAACAAACTTGGAACATCTATTATGCATCAGTCACTTAGACACTGTCCTGCCTTCAGGGAGCGTTAGTTCTAGGGGATCCAACTCATAGTAAACTTGCAAACAAGGTCTCAAATAAGATGAATCTAGAAATGATTATTGCTAACAAGAAAAATTTGATCATCTGAAAGAGAAGGACTGAGGAGGAAGATGGTAAGTCCCAAATCAGTTCACTATTATTTTAGTAGTTTAAGGTTATTGCAGCCCAGTGATAACTTTCATCAAAAGAGTCTATTCTCTTAGCTGATGAACACAATGAGTCAGGAATTAGGATCAGATAATTGCTATGCAACCTGACCTGAGACTTACACATTTTGCAATGTTATGTCAACCTGGTCTTTATTGTTTTCATAGATTCTGAACTGTGGCAGAGTGGAGCAGCACTACCACCTTACTTCTGTTCTGCAGCAGTGTGAACATATGCTCTTTATGTGTTACAGCTGTGGGATGGATAGGGTCTACCCCTTACTGACTGTTTTATTTAGAACTGCCAGTCTGAACGGAGCGGTACATTTGGGAAGGAAGCACAGCCTGAACGCCAATGGCAATTATGGTTAGGCTCCGAAAGTTATGAAAACAAGTACCTTCTGGCAATAAAATATATATACTTATTTGGTCACAAGAGTACAATTTTTAAGACTGGAAGAAATTTGGAAACACAACCTATGTATCAGGTTTCATTACCATGAACATCGTCCTCGTCATCGTTATTAACATTTAGAGAGGGGGTTAAGGAAATTTAAACAGAGCCACAATTGGTGCTAGATCCCCTGATTTTTTTTTCTTTTTAATTGCTGCTAGGATTGGGCACAGGGCCCTGTGCATGACAAGCTTGAGCTCTACCACTGACCTACTTCCCCAGAACCTCTGCTGATTCTTGGCTCAGTACTTTTCCCATCCAAAAATGAAATTATATCTCTTTTAATACTATTATCCCTTCCCCATCAAATCTCTGTTCAACTCCAAGTCAGAGTTCCACTGATTTTAAACTTGATTCCCTGCTTTACTCTATGAGGTTTCCTCTCTGCTGGAATTTTCCTAATGCAGATTCTACCATTAAAAAAAGCCCTGGTATTAGTAATGTTATGTAGCTCATTCCCATTCTACCACATGTGATCTTATAAGAATTTTCTAGAAAAAGTGAGTCTATTTGTAAAGACTCTTGGGTGAATCTCCACCTGAGCTTCTATGACAGTGTATGCACATCTCACAGATGTGTGGCCAGCTTGCCTGTGGCTTCCCAACATGCCCACACCTGAACCTAACTTTGACTTCCTGACCACTCCATCTACCATTCACAGTGCTATCAATGAAGTTTTGACATACAGATCATAACACTTGAAGGCACCTATGGCCTATTTCCTGTTCATCCACTTTATCAATCATAAGGTCCTCCTGTTTTGCCTCTGAAATGCCTCTTACATCTATCCTTTGCTGTCAATGCTCATTTCCTGCATAGGGCCAGTGCATCTCACACTGTCGGGAGGTCCGCAGGTAGAGGGAAGGGGAAACGAAATCTCTGAAAACTTTAGGTGGAGGCCAGTTTTGGAGGGAGAGGAATATGTTTTGGGAGCAGAAAAAATAAACTTCTTGATTCGTTATTTTGATTTAGCCTTGTAATAATATATAATTACTTTGAAATGATAAGTAACATTGAGGGAAAGTTGAAACTGTTGTCTTTCTAAACAAAAGTGAGGGCTGGTGATGTAAGGCTCAGAATGGTTGAGTTCCACTGGCTGGGGGGCTTCCCACTGCCCTTGCTTCTCCACGAACTTCCTGCCCTATCTTTCTGCCTTGGGATCCCTGGGCCATTCTATGCGTGGCTTCTAGATAACTCTTTCTTCAGCACCCTTAAAGGGTTCTCTCGTCCCTGGCTAGAACTCAATGACTAGGGTGGGGGGTGTAGCGCACAGGAGAGCGCATCCTTAGCATGTGGGCATGTGTGAGGCCCTGGGTTCAGTCTCCAGCATGCGCATGCACACACGTGCACACATGTACAAGTGCACAGAGGAATGCAAGGACCTCTTGCCTGTGTTTCTTAGCTGGATCCCTCTGGCTTCCAGGCAGCTGCTGTGATTCTGGAAGCCTACCAGGCTCTGCTGTTCACCTACTGGATGACCTTGAGCATGATATGAAACCTCCCTAGCTCTCATTCCTCACCTGTAGCACGGGATTGGTCACCTTCTCTGTGTACCTCACTGGAAGAAGACAATACATGAAAAGCACTTTAATACAGACTGCTGGACAGAGCCATCATCCCTATCTGACCCCAGCTGGGGATTACTGACTGAAGAATTATCCCTAGAACCTCCTCACAGGTTCTCATGCCAATGTAAATGGGCAATTGGCACAGTAGGTGTCCAAGCAATATTTTGTGCAGAAATGAATAAATGAATGATGGCAGCCCTTTCTGACCATCTTACTATTTATTGAGTGTGGACTTAGGTCCATCATTATTTCAAGTGATCGTACATCTGTTGGCTTGTTTATTCATCATGACAAAGAGGGGACACTAAAGTGGGAAAGACTCTTGTAACTGGCCCAAGAGCATACAGGTAGAAAATACTGAGCTGGGAGTGGGTCTGCTCTGCTCTCTTCATTCTGGATGCCCTCCATCCTGTCCCATTCCTCAAAGCTCACCTCCAGTCCTATGTGTCCCTTGAAGTTTTCCTGGCCCTTCAACCTATAGGCTCTCTTCTGAGCTTACACTTCAGCTCTGGCCATTAACATAAAACCTCCCAACTGGAGGGAAAGGATACACAGAGCAGTTATTTTATATTTTTCAGTGGTACCTACCTGGTACAACATGTGTCATGTAACGAGTTCTCAGTAAACACTTGGTAGCTTGACTGCCCAGCTCACTGGGGCCGGGGGTAAAGTGATGTGATGGCCACTACTGACATTGCCTGAGAGCTACTCCATGCCAGACCTTGAACTTGTGTACTTGTATACCTTTTTGTTTTCACAACAATATTATGAAATAGAAATAGTTATCCTATCTTACAGAGAGTAAGTCCCATTGTGAAGTGTTTGTTCAAGCTGGTTGCTCTCTGGTTCACATCCTCCACTACCCTGCGCATAGGTAAACACAATTCTTCCCCTCCTTCAACCAACAGCAACGGAACAGATTATAAGGTGGCAGAGATGTTGAGTTTTAAAACCAAACAGTTATTTACCTGCAAGAGCTAATTTTCCTTCATAGAGAAGGTGTCTATTGGTTGGCGACAAGATGTGTTCTGCCGTGTGTTCCTTAAAAATGTGTTTCAAACACTTGCAAAACAAAGGAAAAAAATAAAAGAGATGTTGTTAGTGATTGAAAAAAGAACATGAAGCTGGGGCAATCAACTCCATCTAGGAAATTCAAGGTATCTAGAAATGCCGGTAGATGGACCTGGGAATGGGAAAGGATGGGAAAATCTCTTGGAGGGATCGCCCCAAGAATGGCACAAGGGCACGGGCCATTGGTACAGTGGTGCATGGCGGGAAGCTTTACCTCTTGCCAATAAAACTAGATTTATTCTTTACGTGGACAGTGGAGGACTTTCTAAGACTATTGTATTTTCACCTGAATGCCAGACTTCCAGAAAGGAATGCAAATTCTTATTGATCCTTTTTGTACCTCTGGAATAAAAAACCTTTTATCTCTATCCCAAAGTGGAGGCCATATTATAATCTCCTGTAGATGTCTGAATTTTTGGAAATTGTCAAGCCACTTCACTTTTCCTTCAAGATCCCCTGAAAGACAAGACGCATCCAATGTATTTTTGAAGGCATGACATACACCACAGCATAAATTTTAACCAATACTCACAGTAATCACTTAGAGATACTGACTGGCCCTGGAGAAAAATCAAAATTTAGTTTGCTTAATATAATCCTTGCTGTTTAAATGTCTCAAAAAATCACTAATTTAAAGCCAGCTTCTTGCAGAGAAAGATAATGCTAATAAAATCTGGGTAATCTTTCTTATATGCCACACTATACACAGCCTGTAAGTAGAGGAAGAAAAAAAAAATACTGGACCAGTAAAGACTAACATATCTTTTTGTCCTAATCATAAAGCATACATTTACTTCAAGACAGGGATGATATTTTCTGGTAAGAAGTTGACTTGTTCTTTGAAGATTTTTATTAATTTTCTAACATTTTCTGACAATATGTTGTTGCTCTTGAGGATTTTTTAAAAATCTTATTTCATTGGTTCTTTTTTTTTAAATACTTTTTTAGTTGTTGATGGACCTTTTTATTTTATTCACTTATTTATATGTGGTGCCGAGAATTGAACCTATGGCCTCACACATGCAAGGCAAGTGCTCTGCCCTTGAGCCACAACCCCAGCCCCTCATTGGTTCTTCTTAGTTATACATGACAGTTATACAAGACATTTTGATAAAATTATATGAGCATAGGATATATTGTATTCTAATTAGGGCCCCATTCTTGTGGGTGGGCACAATAGTGGGGTTCACTTAGGTAATTCCATATGCGTACATAAGAAAATTGTTAGAATTATTCTATTGTCATTCCTATTCCTATGTCCCTTCCCTTCCTTTTGTACCCCTTTGTCTAATCTACTAAATGTGTCTTCTTCTCCTCTCCTCTCCTTTATTATGGTTTAGCTTCCACATATCAGTGAAAACATTCAACATTTAGCTTTTTGGGATTGGTTTATTTCACTTAGTATGATATTCTCCAGATTCATCCATTTACTGGCAAAGTCATGAAGTCATTTTTCTTTATGGCTGAGTAATATAAACCATAATTTCTTTATCCATTCATCTGTTGATGGACATCTAGGTTGGTTCCATAGCTTAGCTATTGTGAATTGTGCTGCTATAAGCTATTGAGGTTTTGAAATAATTTTTTGAAAACATGGGGGCAAGTTAGAGACCCATAGAATCCAAGGTTTGTGGAACTCTGGAGAATTTGTCACCCTTAAAGAGACAGATTTAAGAACACCCTTCCTTCAATACTAAGAAGTTGTCTCTTATTGAGATATTGCAAGTGGATTTGCTTTTATCTTCCCATCCAAATGATCCTCAATTATTTTAAAAGCTTTTAAAAAATTGGATTAATTGAATTTGTTGTTTTGTTACTTGATAAACTTAATTCCAATTCCTCAGGCTATTTTGGGATTTGCATAAAAAATTGGAAAAGAGGAAAGGACTCCCCCACTGCCTTGATATTTAGTTTGTTTTTGAATTGGCAAAGGAACACAAATATGTCATGTCTATACAACTTTTAATTATCAATTGGACGTGTTCCCTTTTGATGCCTACCAGGAAATCTTTCACTGTGGGCATGTATCATGGACTTCATTTCAATTTTAATCATACAGAGCTACCTAAGTACACTTAAATCATCACAGGGCTTGTTCAATTCCTATCCCCAGATTTCTGTTCTTATGGTAGTTGGCATTATTTTTTTGCAATGGCCCTGAATTTCAGTGATTTTAAAACCGGAAAAGTGTAATTTATCCTTCGAATAGGCTTTCCACGGTGCTTACTGCCATTTGCTTTGTGTGTGGGTGGGTTCAGAATGGATGTTAAGAATGAAATGCCTTCAGTTATCTGAGAAGTAGAGCCCTTCCTGCCTGACCTCACTTCTGAAACCCTTGGACACAGAGCTGTGTCCTGTGTTGACTTGGTGCTGGATTCTCATCAGTTCATCAGGATATGACCAGAGTCCATTGTTATGTGTGTTTGATTTATAATACCCTCAGATGTGGATCCCATTTCCCAGAGTCATGACCTCAAGTCAATGGAATTGCCTTCTGGGATGAAGCCCAGATGGTTCCCAGGAGCCCTGAAGCTCCCAACTCTTGAGTTAAGCTCACATATCTCAGGGACTTACGGATTGACTTTTCCACCTTCTCCTTGATGGAGTAGATCATGATCTTCTCAGTAGAGTCTGAGCTCTTTTTCCAGATATTCTTCAGCAACAAGGGATATCGAGTAAGCCTGTGTAGTGGGGCCACTAGCAGCTCAGGCAGGTGGAGGCGTCTGCACTGTTCGTTTTGCTCACACCACTGGGGAAGGCAAAAGCGAAGGTATCAGAATATCCCCTCCCATTGCGGCCCTAGGTACCTGGACCCAAGAAGTTCTCAGAGATCTGAAAGGATGTCCCTGCCAGCTTGCTGGGAAAACTTACAAGCCATGGACTAGCCTTTGATATTGAAAACTCCATTTTAAACTGTCTGTAGCAAGCATCTGTGTACCAGTGACAGATTCAGGTTCTGACACTGGGTTCTTGGGTGTGATCAAGAGAATTATAGCACATTACTGATTAACACTGTTCAAGTTAAAAAAAGGCAAGTATCCTTTTTCATCTGTTTTGCCTTGAAATGGTGATGAGGGCAGAGGTCAGCAGCACCAGCCACATTCCACTGCTCAGTTCTCCTACATGGGGGACTGAATCGAGATTTAGATGCATAAGAAAAGTTTAATACTCATTAAACAATCCCCCCCCCACACACACGTGTTCCATTTGTGGTGGTGATAAGATGTACTAAGACATGAGTTCCAGCCTTGCTTACACTTCTCATGGAAGAGTTTAATTGTGTCCATTGGCTTCTCCTACTCTCTGGCCCTTGAGGAGATTCCTGGTTTCACCAGTTTGGTTCTTGTTCTCATTACAATGCATGAGGAGAGCATTGAGAACCAAGACTGAAGAGAGAGAAGGGGAATGGAAGGAGCTTTGTTTGTTGGGTCAGTTCCTTGACTCTTATTTTCTGGGAAGGATCAGAGCAATGATCAAAAATGAAACTCGAAGAGGCTATGTTGATCCACATGCTACAGAGCAAACCAGAAGGAGGAGAGGGTTAACGGTACACGCAGTTGGAATAGGGAGTGTTTGGAGTTGGGGTTTGGGGAAAGAGGCAGTTCCAGAGTATGCAAGCACAGAGGAAGGCAGGAAAAGGAAGCAGTATTGTTTGGGGCTATATATTGGAGTTCTGTAAGTGATATTTGAGAAACACAAGTAAACGTGACAATAGCTTTTACATTTGTTTTGTCTGTTAGCTATTTCTTTTTCTTTTTTCTTTTTGGTACCAAGGATTGAATCTAGGGATGCTTAACCACTGATCCACAACCCTAGCTCTTTTTTATATTTTGTTTAGAGACAGGTTCTCACTGAGTTGCTTAGAGCCTAGGTTGCTGAGACTGGCTGTGAACTTGCAATCCTCCTGCCTTAGCCTCCTTAGCCACTGGGATTACAGGTTTGTGCCACCATGTCTGGTTGATAGCTGTTTCTTTGAATGCATTTCCTTGAATATAAGAACCCTGGCTTTTATGAAGGTGATGTATGCTGTGTGGACGCACGTGGCTGGCATCTATGCAGAAAGGTGCATTGAGGAATATTATCGGGGCCATATTCTCTTCCTCTTCACTTACCCTCTGGCTCATGCCCAGTCGATCCTGAGTTCAGCTACAAAGGGATTAATATGGGAAGAATGTTTGTGTCCCTTCAAAATTTCATATGTTGAAATCCTAACCCCAGTGGGATGAAATCATGAGGTAGTGCCTTTGGGAGGTGATGAGGTCATGAAGGGGAACCCTTCCAAATAGGACCAGTGCCCTTATAAAAGAGGCCTCAGAGAACTCTCTAGCTCTCTTCCCACCATGGAAGGATTCAATGAGAAAGCAGTGGTCTACAGCCCAGAAAAGGCCCCTCACCAGAACCCAGCTGTGCTGCCACCCTGACCTCAGACTTGCAGACTCCAGAACTGTGAGAAGTAAATTTCTGTTGGTTTAAACTCTCAGTCTCTGGTGCTCTGTGATAGCTGTCCAAATTGGCTATAGCAGGGATCCTGCCCTCACATTTAATATTTTCTTGCTCTAGACTTCCTCATTTCCACCTCTGGCACGCATGGTAGTCAGGGTCAACCTGAACACCAGCTTTCTCCAGGTATCAACTAGGTAAGAGGCATTAGTGATGAGTAACTCAGAGAAAGACTCAGAAGAGATATCAGAAGCCTTTAGTGTTTTGGAAGGCCTCAGAAGAGAGAAAAAATTGTTAGTTGAAAATTAAAAAAGGAAAGTTCTAAGTTTTTCTTTCATCTCTCTACTGGCTTTATTTTTTCATGTCCTTTAGGGAAATCAAAGAACATCTCTTTCAAGAGGTAGTGGACATAAAAGGCCTTTTCATTAATGGATCTAGATCAATGGAATCTACTTTTTAAAAAATAATACATAGCTGATGTGTTTAGGGGACCACCGTAAGGAGTTAAGGGGCACCAATAAATAAATCTGTCTTGGTGGGACTATTTTGGCTTAGATGTGGTGTTTCTCAAAAGCTCACATGTGAGACAGTGCAAGAAGGTTTGGTAGAGAAATGATTGGGTCATAGTCTCAACCTGATCAGTGAACTAATTCCTGATGGGATTAACTGAATGGGGACTGGAGACAGGTGGGGTGTGGCTGGAGGGAGGGGAATATATTTTGTATCTGGAGAGCTGAGTCTCTCTCTCTGCTTCCTTATCATCTTGCAAGCCACCTCCCTCTGCAGCACTCTTCCTCCATGATGTTCCCCCTCACCTTGAGCCCTGAGGAATGAAACCTTCTATTGACTAAGACCCCTGAAACCATGAGCCTTCAAATAAACCTTTCCTCCTTTACAATTGTTCTGGTAGGGTCTTTTAGTCACAGCAGTGAAAAAGCTGACTCAAATAAGATGAAGCTTTGAGCTGGGACAGTCAATACCCTTAGAACCTTTGGAAGTTTACTTATTCTCTTCAAAAAGTATCTGCCAAATGTAGATAAAGACAGTAAATAGCACATTGGGTTGGTGAGAGGTTTCCATGAGATGGTCCAAACAAAAAGCATAGAACAGCGCTGCAACATCCTGAAGTTCTAGAGTTCCAGACTCTCTTAGTTCTAGAGTTCTTAGCTGTTGTTAGAGATTGTTATTGTTAACTACTGCTAGTTAAGCTACACTAACAGACCTGGCCAGGAGTCCCACTTTCTTCTGCCGCAGTATTCTAATTGGTTCCAGAATGGTGGGAAGAATTCCACTCCCATCAACGTGCACCAGGATAATGTATGTAATGAACATACATTCATAAAGCCCAGTTTCACGTGGGACACAGGGTAAATAGATGTCAGTGCACTTATAGTCCAATTTTAGGCCATCATGTCACATAAATTTAAATTCTCTAAGGATGGTGTTTGTAGCAGTGCATAGTGAGAGGATGAAGGTCAGCTTCAGACGGGTCTGATGGCGTCCTCTCTGTGTCCCAGAACAACGTGTCTTACAGCAACTTGCCTGATCTGCCCAAGCCCCTGAAAATGGGAATAATATCAAATTCCACTGAGTTATTGTAGAGACAAAGAGATCTCAGAGGTCTGGTACAGAGCATGGTGCCAAGACTCAAAGCTGGCCACTCTTAGAGTGTGCAAGAATGATTTTGTTCCGTGCTATGGGGCTGCGGAAGGCAGATTCCCCTCCAGCTCCTTCAGAGTCTCTCCCAGACCTCACACCTTTGTTTCATGAGGCTAACACTTCCCTGGAGTTGGAAAAGAGCCCCAGGGAGCTGGAAACAGTTCTAGTGTAAAAAGTGTTGGATTTTTTAGAAATTAAATTGAATTTACTTTAGCTGATACCATAAACATTTAAAAAATTATACATACTTATGCATTTCCATGTGATGTTATATTGCATGCATTCATTGTATAATGTTTAAATCAGGATAAATGTATCTTTCCTTGCCTAAAGACTTTTATATGGTTCTTTATTTGCCATCTATTGGCTATGTGAACTTGAAAATGGTGTGTAACCTCTCTGAGCCTCAGGGAGCCATGAGAACAATGTCATCAACATCATAGGTTTGTGCTAAGAACTAGAAGAGAGAATTGCCTGGTAAAGCATTCCTCATTATAAAAGCTACATGTGTTATCCGAACAGCATGGCCTTCTTTGCCCTCTTCCCTCAACAGCTTTGGATATTATATGTGCTCCACATACTAATGTAAACCATCCTTCTCTATCACAACTCATGTGGGATTTTTCCACAGTTATTTGAAAATGGTTGCTGGGCCTTGCTAAATTAACCTCTCTCCCCAGCTTGGAAGGGAGAGAAATGACCCAATTCTCTCCAGTTGCTTCCAGGGAAAACATTTGCAGCATGATTATTCTATATATTTGGAAATCAAATGAGCTTTCAGTTTTCAGTTTGAGTAGCAAAGAAAACACTGAAATGCTGAAGCAACATAAATAAGTTCAACTCTCTTTGCCAAGATCATTTCCCTTTTCTTATCCCTGCCACACCCAGGCTTCCTGGCACACCAAAGCCATGGCAAAGGCCCATGGATTCAGAGCTGAGTCACTGGGAACTGTGGCTGTCTTTCCTCCCAGCCTCTTACAGCTGCAGGGAAAGGAGGGTTTTCTGGAAGGTCTTGGGCCATTTTCTCTGGATCACTACTAAAAAGGTACAATTCAGGCTACAGGAATGACAAAGGATGGGTCATAGGAGCTCCAGGAGTCAAGGAAAATTGGTTCCAGGTTTGCTTATTAGCAAATGCAGAAGACCTGAAGACCCCCTGCAGAAAGTCTTTGTTCTAATGTTTTTGGAACCCAAAGATACTATCTTGCACAGTTCCAGGAACAATACTTAGTGCTCTTGAGCTACTCTAGGGAGTGTGTACACGTAGAACACAATGGAAATGGTGCTTCTACTTTTTGTGCTATAGGACTTTGCTGGAACCAAACCCTAGAAGAGCCAAACTTTTAGTCACCAACAAAGCTTATATTCTTATTTTGGTTTTCTCCTCCCAAGGTATCCATTTGCACCAGTGCGCTAATAAAATATTTTAAGTGCCAGTGAAAATTTGAAGAGGGATATTAGGTGATGTCATGCTTCCAGATGTGTGCAGTTTAAAATTCCTAAGTGTGAAGTTGGAAAATGTATTTACGAGGAAAGTAGAACTACAGTTATAGTGTATTGTAGATTATATGGTTTTCTTCTTTCCCATTAAATTTGGATATAAGAATTCCCAGTATCTTACACCCAAAGAGTGTTAAGGGAAATATCCAAGAAGATAAATTGGTACTTTACTTTTAAATAAATGCTGAAGTCATCTCTCTGCCTCAGACTGTCAAGATAAAACACAGCAGCAGAGTAATTCAGGCAGTAGGTCTGGTGACTCTGACAGAGGCTCCCTCGGAAATACTGTAAGAGAAGAACCAACCGAGTTAGGGAGAGCACTGAGCCCAGCAGACTTCCTCTTTCTCTTCCCTTTTCTCATTAACTAGAATAGGGAAGAGCAGAGGAGCTTCCATGATCATGCAGGACCTATGGCTGTGTGAATTCAACAGGGAATCTCTACAAGAAACATTTTTTTTAAAAAATGATATTCCCTATAATAAAGTAATAAAGTTAATACCTCAATAAGTAGTCTCTCCCTCACTCTCCTATTTAAAGAAAATTCTATTTAAGACTTCTTGATTTAATTTACCCTTTTACTTCCACTTATGCTTTGTTGAAGCCAACACAACCTGCATGGTGCCCAGTGACAGATACTACCTTTGATTTTGGTTGAGGTTAAGCTTGTTTTGGTGGCAAGTGATTAAAGTAACAACATTCACCTTTTCATCAAATGTTCCTGAAAAAATGCCTGTAAGTTTAATTCTTCTGGCTTCTAAAACTATAGAAATCTGGAACATCTTTCTGAAGTTCTGTATTTGAAAGTGTGTTAGAGACATTCAATAGAGTCTATTAATATCTCATTTTTTTAGAACACTGTTTTCTTTGATGAGAAGCTGGTATTTCTTCAGACTATTTACTAAGAATTAAATTTAGAAAATTTTTGACTTTTAAGGACTTGAGAGAGCCTGAGATTTTAACTAATTCCCCAAACTTTACATTCTCTCATTTTTCACAGCTTTTTAAGTTTAAATCTGTTTTCAAAGTTCATTAAAGGATCTACCTACTTCATATCTAACTTCTTTCTTATTTTTACCTTGTTAAAACTCCTCTTTCTTCATATCTCACCTTCTGTATTATTTTCCAGGAAGCACTTCCTTCCAGTAACTACCCCACCTTCTACCCCAAAGTAGAAGGCTTCCTTTGTTAGATGCTTATAATAGCTATGTTCCCCCTTTTTTTTGGTGCAGCATTCATCTCAATTTGATGATATAATCATTAGTACCATTATTGGATTAATTTCTGTCCCTGTTGGACTGTAATTCCTCCCAGGCATGGAGCTTGTCTAATTTTGCATATTGTGTACAGAATATCACCCTCATACATAGCACTTACTAAGTACTCAATAAATCTCAATCTATGGCTTTTTAAATAAAGCATAAGAATTCAAATCTTGATAAATGACAGTAGGTAAAGATTGGATTAAAAAGGTCAGAGTAAAAAAAAGGTGGGAGATGAGGTCTAAATATCTACTCAAGAAATAAGTAGCACTTAATCAAACCAGGGCTGCAGATTTTCCTTTTCTCCTCATTTCACATGCAGAAATATTATCAAGGGTACTGATGGATTTGAAAGTTTATTTTGTTCCTTTCTGAGAGACCAGCACTTTTGTTACAAGAACAACTCAACCATGTAATTAGCGAACACTAAACTATTGCCATGAATATTGCTTTAAATTGAAGTCATTTAAAAAAAACAGGCTTGGAAATGGCTTTTCCATGCATGTAGATCTTTGTGTCAATAAAACCCGTAGGAGATGTGACACTGGGAAAACAGAATCTGCAAGTTATTTTTGGAAATGTTGATTGGTAGAGAAAGAGATGGTTTCTTTGTGGGAGGGTAGTGTGAGAAATTTCCCAGGAACCAAAACATTCAAGTAGCTATGAACAACTGTCCTGGGAGGTGGGTGAATTCATTGCAGGAAGCTGAGATCTCTCTGAGGGATTTTACCTTTGCGAGCACAGAAATGAAATCC
Organism: Geosciurus inauris; assembly: GCA_004024805.1. NCBI lineage: Eukaryota > Metazoa > Chordata > Mammalia > Rodentia > Sciuridae > Geosciurus > Geosciurus inauris. The sequence goes on from PVHX01011265.1 coordinate 22,956, forward strand.
ATCAATGGTGAAGTCTCAGAAGCTTCAACATAGTCCTTGATGATGTTGAAAAGACTGTTCACAAAACCAAGGCTCATCTAGGGCCAAAGGGAAAGAAAACAAGAGTAGGCACACATGGAAAGCTGAGGAATAAAAATTTGATGAGCCTCAAATATCACTCTTGCAAATGCTTCCCATTTCAAATTCATCTCCTAGCAAAACTGAAGATTTATTTTTCTCTCCTCTTAAACATATATATTTTATAAGTTTTTCAAAATAAATCCTTCTTGTTCTCTACACTGCTTTTTGAAAGACATTGTTTATTTATAACGTATGTGAGAAAAGGACCTTCACTTAAAAGTAAGCATTTATAAAGATGATGGAAATTTTAGGAATATTTCCAGTTTCTTAAATAGTCTCGGAAAATGAAGTGAGGGTCAACGAATATCTACAGTCTATTGGAAAATGTTGGTGGATGGGTAGCCATCCTTATAGATCTGAACTCCTGATCATCAGATTATGTGGGGATAGAAGATAGAATAAATCATATTTCCATTTCTGTTAAGGAATCTAAGTCCTGTGCATGCACCAAGCATGAATTTTCAAGATCATCTGGTGAATTTGAACACATGGATGCTGGCATCTTCCTATTCTGGCTCACCTGAGTTAACTCGTCCAGGTTTGCAAAAAGTCTCCATAAATCCACATCCAGGAGATAGTCATGAATTTGCAGATATTTTAATGTATTCATAAAGATCTTTAAAAAAAATAAATGTACATTATTTTTTTTGTTTTTAAATTTTGAAGCATGCCCTTTGCAAGAACTTTAAATATAAACCTTCTGGGTATAACCTTACAAAACAATGTAAAAATCAGTATTCCCAAGGCTTAAGAATTTTCCTCCATACAAATCATGACATTTAAGCTTCACAGGACACACGGGAGAGGTGCTCTTCAGTGTGACATTGCTGCTTGTGTGAGTCCTCAGAACATGTCTGTTGAACATAATCAGTCCAAATGGACTTGCTGCTTCCCGGGGCCAAGAGTCCCAGAGGCTGCCCTCTTGCCAAGAGCCCTGACTTGAGAACAAAACAACTCTCCTGCTGTGTTCTCAGTTATTCCTTCCTCTGCCAAAAATCCCAATGTCCTTTACTTTCAGGGAATTAAAAATGGAAAATTAGTGAGTTAATAGCTGATACATGGTAGAACGTTTGGACTTGGATCAAGGTATCAAATATTCATGAAAACATGAAGGGAGTCTTGGTGTTTTGATGCTTTCACGCAACAGGGGATCTAGACAGCAAGGGAAGAAAGGAGAACCGCAATCCTCACTGATAAGCTGTTCATTCTACAAACTGAAGAGAGAGTAGCTAATGGGCACAGAAATACTGTGGATATATAGGATGGGACACCTTCGAGGGGACAAAGAATTCTAGGTGTGGAAAGATGGGACTGGAGATGGTTAGCCTTCTCTAATTCCCATCCCTGCACTATTTCCATTAGTGTAGTGTGGGGGTTTCTTTTTTGGGGGGGGTACTGGGGATTGAACCCAGGGGCACTTAACCTCAACTCTTTTATTTTTTGTTTTGATACAGGGTCTCACTAAGTTGCTGAGGATTTTGCTAAATTGCTGAGGCTGGCTTTTAACTTGGGATCCTCCTGCCTCAGTGTCCCAAGCTGCTGGGATTACAGGCGTGTGCCACCATGCCTGGCCAGTGCGTAGTTTTTGAATATGGATGAAAATCACTTGGAGGTCTTTGTTAAACCAGAACTTCACTCCCAGAGTTCTTGATTTAGTAGGTCTGTGGTGAGTCTGAGAATGTGCATCTAACAAGTTCCAGGTGATTGGGATGCAGCTGCTCTGAAGGCCACCTGTGGAGAACCACTGACTTCCAGCTTCCTCAATCATTGTAATACCGGTATCTGGAAACCTGTCGGTGTCCAAACACTTAAAATAGGTAATTGTAAAAAATAAATAAATAAATAAAAGAAAAGAAAAAAAAGTAGAACTCATTATAATAGCTCAACTGGGACTCTTTAGAAGAAATATTCTTTTTGCTATAAGATTCATTACTTTACAGAACATTTTTCCATTTAAAACAAAATACTGAGTCCTCCGGTATGTTTATTTTACTATTCGAGTTGCAAATTTTCAATTCATAAGCAACTTTGGGAAACTTGTTGATTGTGTAAAAGAAAGTACATAGTATATATGTATTTAAATACAGTGGGGCATTTGAAAATACACCTTTTTTTTTTTTAATACTAGGGATTAAACCCAGGGATGCTTTACCACTGAACTATATCTTCAACTTCTTTTTTAATTTTTAATTTTGAGATAAAGGTCTTGCTGAGCTGCTGAGGGTCTTGCTAAGGTGACTGAGGCTGGTTTTGAACTTGTGATCCTCCTGCCTCAGCCTTCTCATTGGCTGGGATTATGGGTCTGCACCATGGTGCTTGGTGAAAATATGCCTTGTCTTAAACCAAAATGCCAGTTTGCAAAGTATGGGCAGCTTACAGTGGAATAGAAACTTCTGCACTATTTTTTGGGATAAGAGAGGTACATAGTGCAGAGGTTAGAGCTCTGCCGTGGTCATTCACTGGCCTCCACAGGGCTCAGGGAATCCCTTCCCTGACAGCAGCCTGGTTTTTACCTTAGTATCTTCTCCTCCCCAGGGTGCACATGTGTCATGTCCGGGCTCCCAAGGGACGGGCCTGGATTACCTTAGGTCAATTAACATCCCTTCCTTATCTAGCTAGAGTAGTTGGTTCAGTCATGGGCATGTGATCTATGCTGTCCAATCAGAATGGATCTCAAGACTTTGGCCATCAATGAGAGAAGATCTCTCTCTCCTTATCTGCTTCCGCTTCCTTCCTTCCTTCCTTCCTCCCTCCCTCCCTCCCTCCCTCCCTCCCTCCCTCCCTTCCTTCCTTCCTTCCTTCCTTCCTTCCTTCCTTCCTTCCTTCCTTCCTTCCTTCCTTTCTTCGTTCCTTCCTTCCTTCCCTCCCTCCTTCCTTTCTTTCTCTCTTCATGAGTTCGAGGACAGCAACTGTTGTGACTAAGAGAAGCCAGTCACGGGACAAGGCTGATGCCATGGAAGTCAGGGATCAAAGATGGGAAGAACTTTTGTCCCTGGTTTTGAGCCCTTTGATCATCCACTCCTGGGTTCTCTCCCATCTCTGGACTTCACAGTCACAAGGGACAATAAAATCCTGTAGTATTTAAGCTAGTTCTCTTACCTTCTCCTGTAAACCTCCTAACCAATATGGACTCTAACTTTCAATTCTCTCATACTGTGTCTTTGTGGTTTAAATTTTGCTAAGGTACTTAGTGCAGTGACTGGCAATACATCTTACTGATAAAAAACAACTGACACTCACACATCACGTAGCAGATTTCAGAGGAAATGGCTTTGATCACCACAGTGATCTAGTGCACAGCCAGAGGTGGCATTGTCACTCCCTTTTTATAGCTTAGTACAGGGATCATCAAACTACAGCCTGCAGGCTGTAAATCCATGCTGCCACCTGCTTTGGTGAAGTATGTGGTGCTGTGATACACAGTCATGAACATTCCTTTACATGGTATCTGTGGCCATTTTTGCACTGCAATGGCAGAATTGAGTAGTTACAACAAACACCATGTGGTCTGCAAAGCCTGAAATACCTCGTATTTGGATTGCTATGATTTCAACATGTCCCTGTGTCCCCTGAAATTCATGCACTGGGAACTTAATCCTCAATGCAACAGTGTTTGGAGGTGGGGCCCAATGAGAGGTCACAAGACCACAAGGGCATGAATGTATTAATGTTGCTAACGTGGGAAAAGGTTCACTACCTCAAAAGTGGGCTTGTTATGAAAGTGAATTTCCCTCTTTATGACCTCTCTCGCCATATGATACCTTCTGCAATTTTATTATGCATCAAGAAGGCCCTTACCAGATGCATCCCCTCATCTTGTACCCCACTCTCCAGAAGCACGAGCCAAACAAATTAATTTCTTTTCCTTACAAATCACCCAGTGGTATTGTGTTATGGCAACACAAAATGAGCTAAGATAGGGATCTTTACTATAAATGTTTGCCAACCCCTGGTTTAGGATATGGAGGACTAGACTTCGCAGCAGTTACATGAAAGTTCAAAGGCAAATTCAGGGTTTGAACCCAGGTCTCCCAAGACAATGCTTTTTCACTGTGAGCATCCAGGATTCAAAAGTGCTATGGGCAGAGGCAACCTTGGTTGTCACATGGCCTCTCTTGTCCTATAGTCTTGGAAGAAAGCTGCTCCCTTTCCTCCTTGCTCTATGGTTTTTCTATAAGGAATTCTCTGCTCTGAGTCTCCCCCAATCAGGGCTGCAACCCTGACCAACATCCGGAACCCATTTACACAGAGGACATCATGAATGTATTGTGGATTCTGACAGCACTGCATTACAAGCGGATGGCAGCCCTGGAAATCTGCAACTGTGCCTGGTAGCTGACATTCACCTCACACTGTTTAGGAAGGAGCAAGAGCTCTGGGCCAGGAAGCCAGCAAAGATGGGATGGGTTGCCCTGAGGGTAGCTGTGAGCGCCTGGATTTAAGGCTGTGTTAACACAGGTGAGATTAGGATAGCAGACGGTAAGCAGGGGTGGTTTATTAGGTCTCATTCAATCCTGGGAAGATGTGTTTAAGAAAAGAATGGAGAGACAACTAAGTAGTAGCTAAACCAAAATAAACAATGAATAAAATTTTTTTCAAAAGAAAAGAAAAAAAAAGTGGGAGGAAAAATCTCTTGACTTGCTTTCTTTTAGCCTGGAAGAAAAAAACAAATTCCCCAAAACCCAAATTAACATATTTCATGGATTACAAAAATTAAAGCCTGTATTACCATCTTAAGAACCAACAAATGGTCCAAGAAATAAGTGCATTCACTCGTGAAGAGTTCCCACACGGCTTCTTGCTGCTTTCCCAAGTCTGATCCATCAGCGGGGAGGCTCTGACATGTTTCCATGACTTCCTTCCAGGTCTTATCCTGTATAGGGGGAGAAAAGAGAGAACAAAACATTCCACCCCAGCAGTTGACCTGTCTGCTGTCTGCTTTCCTTGCAGTGTGGCAGGAATCTTGCAGGCCCCAGTGTCCCTGTTGCAGTGGCCCCTCAAGCTACCAACCATGGCTGGGGGAAGCCAGTCCTCCGGACACACAAAGCATGACACAAATGAAAAGAAATTCAAACTGACGTTGCTTGGAATGATGTATGAGAATTTTATAAGCTCCTGTTTGAAACCTCCAGGATCTGAGAGTCCTGATTTCCAAGTCCATCTGGCAAATCTCATTGAAATTAAGTACTGAAGAATCAAAAAATTTAAAACTCAATGAGACCTTTAGAAATTGTCTTATCCAAAGCAACTAATTTTGCAAAGGAGGCTCTGAGGCCAAGAAGGGTGACCTGTTGTAACGACTATGGCCATTTGTCCTTTAAGAACAGGATACGTTCTGAGAAGTGTGCTGTTGGCTGATCCCATAGCTGTGTGAACATCAGCGTGTACTTGTGCAGACTAAGGTGGCGACGATGCCACTAGGCCCTAGTGAGGAGACCACCAGAGGTGCTGCCTGTTATTGACCAACACATCATTGTGCAGTGCTTGGCTGTGTTAATGCTTCCTTAGAGATTCATGACCTACAAGAGACTGTCATTTCCATTACCTGATTGCAGGTAGAATTTCCCCAGGTCTCAGTGTCCTGCCAGTCCTCCCCTATGCCAGCTGCACTTTGACAACTTAAAATAATGACTAAGAAAAGAAAAGACAAAGGAAAAGCTGTGCCACTTTGCAAATGACATGCGCCCTACCTTAAAGCTGCAGAACTTGTAGCCCCTGAAGTCTGTGATCTTCATGGAGGACAGGCAGCTCTCCAGCTCAGCTGTGTGCTTGTGTTTATCTTTGCCCTGCTTAAGGAGCGATAGAAACAGGATTTTCAGACGTGAATTCTCAGTGATGTGATTTTGGTAGCTTCAGCATCTTCAGTTGATTCTGACATTCATAAAGCAGACTAAACCACTACTAACCCAACCACGTTTAGGCATGAAGACTTCCAATGCCATGTCTGAGCTATAGTTGGGTCCCCAGGACCACAGAGGAGCTGGTGACAGAGGCTCATGAGAATGTTTATTCTAAACCTCTCCTCTTACTAATGGAGAGAAAGCACAGAATGGTCATAGAATCAACAGAGGGACCCAAGTCTAGTGCCCACCTGTGGCGTGATATCTGTCCTTCACAATTTAAACAATTCTGGACTCTGGACTGTAGGACATTAGCATGAGAAAGTGTCTCTGGCCTGTCAGCTCAACCCTTCAGCTGCCATATGACTAAATGAAACTCATGGTGTTAAATAGACTCAGCCAACACAGTAATTCCGTGCTAAAGAAAACCAGAAAATGAAAGAAATGCTAGTTTCCTTAAAATGGAGCAATCACTTATTTCTGTTATAGTCTTTGTTCTTTTTTAATTTGTTCTTTTTAGATGTACATGACAGTCAAGTGTATTTTGACATATCATACATACATGGAACATAACTTCATATTCTTGTGGTTGTAAATGATGTGGAGTTACACTGGTTGTGTATTCACATATGAATATAGAAAGTTGTGTCCAATTCATTCTACTGTCTTTCCTATTCTTATCCCCCTCCCTTCCCTGCCTTCCGTTTTGTCTAATTCAGTGAACTTCTATTCTGCCCTCCTCCCTCTCTTATTGTGAGTCAGCATCCACATATCAGAGAATTCAGCCTTTGATGTTTTGGGATTGGCTTATTTCACTTAGCATGAGAGTCTCTAGTTTCATCCATTTTCCAGCAAATTCCATAATTTTGTTCTTCTTTATGGCTGAGTAATATTAATCCATTTAACAAAAGAGGTCAAAGACCTCTACAATGAAAACTACAGGACACTAAAGAAAGAAATTGAAGAAGACCTTAGAAGATGGAAAGATCTCCCAGGCTCTTCAATAGGCAGAATCAATATTGTCAAAATGGTCATACTACACAAAGTGTTATACAGATTCAATGTGATTTCAATTAAAATCCCAATAACATTCTTTGTAGACATAGAAAAAGCAATCATGAAATTCATTTGGAAAAATAAGAAACCCAGAACAGCCAAAGCAATCCTTAGCAAGAAGAGTGAAGCAGAGGCATCATAATACCAGACCTTAAACTATACTACGAAGCTATAGTAACAAAAACGGCATGGTATTGGCATCAAAATAGACATGTAGACCAATGGTACAGAATAGAAGACACAGAGACTAACCCACATAAATACAGTTATCTCATACTAGACAAAGGCACCAATAACATACATTGGAGAAAAGATAGCTTCTTCAACAAATGGTGCTGGGAAAACTGGAAATCCATATGCAGCAAAATGAAGCTAAACCTCTATCTCTCACCATGCACAAAACTCAGCTCAAAATGGATCAAGGACCTAGGAGTTATCCCAGAGATCCTGTGCCTAATAGAGAAAAAAGTAGGCCTAAACCTTCATCACATTGGATTAGGCCCATTGTGTATGTATAGCATGATTTCTTTATCCATTCATCTGTTGAAGGGCACCTAGGTTGGTTCCATAGCATAGCTATTGTGAATTGAGCTGCTATAAACATTGATGTGGCTGCATCATACATTATTCTTAATATTTGTTTTAAAAATCTGACTACAAAGGTAATGTGATTATTGCAGAAAATTTCAGAAGCAAAAACACAATAAAAATTAAACTACTCAAAATCTCCACCATCAGATAATCATTTTTCTGATTATATTCATAATTAACTTTAAGGGGTGTCATATTTACATGTCCGTTTATAATTTGATTTTTTATTTTTCCTTTCCATGGCTTTATTGAGGGAAAATTGAAGTACAATAAAATGCACATATTTGAAATATGAAATTTGATCAGTTTTGACATGTATGTAATCAATACAATCAATATAAAAAGCATTTCCATTACTTTTTAAAAATTTGAAATCATGCAGACTGTGTTTCCTGCATGATTTATTACATTAGAAATCAATCACCTTAAAATATATAGAGCCCCACCCCCACATGTTAACTATTTCAAAATTAAATAGCACACAAGAAAATAAAAGTACTTTGAACTAAGTGATAATAAAAGCTTAAAAGCTTAAAATATCAGGATTTCTGGGATAGAACAGTACTCAGATGAACATTTATAACTGAAAGTACTTGTATCAGAAAAGAGCTAGAATAATAGTCAAATTATTTTCAAATTATGTATTAGGAAAGAAAAAATAAGAGTAGGAGCAGAAATATATGAAATAGAGAAGAAACAGACCAGCTAAAATTTGATAAAAATCAAACAAGTCTAATCAAGATAAAAGCAAGAACACAAAAATTAATATCCATGGAAAGGAAGCTATCAAAATAACCCTATAGATGCTAAAAATATATTAAGGTAATATTACAATTGTATGCCAACATAGGTGATAGCTTATATAACATGGTCTGTATTAGAGAAGGATCTGTGTGCTGCTGAGAAGAAAGTGTATTCAGTCATTGACGGATGAAATATTCTATATATGTCTATGTAACTTGATTTTAAAGGTAATCTGTTAAGAACATTTCTTTGATTCGGTATTCTACTGCAACTTCAGGAACTGTTCACATAAGGAGTTCATGTTATCATTCAAACTAGGAAAAAGCTATGAAATAACTGTGTACAAGGCCTTCTAAAGTCAACTTGGCTGCACTTCAGTGGAATGTTTATCACAAATAATTTCTCAACTTGCTCTGTTGCCTCAGGGTGTGAGATGCTGGCACGGATCCAAAGAATTCAGTGCAAAGGGACCCACGTTAAGAACACGAGAAGGCACAGGCTCTCTGTGGCCCTGAGGGGAGACCCTGGGATGGGTTCAGACGTGCTGAGGGCTGTGGCTGGTGGGGTTGGGGCACAGACGGAGGAAATCTATTGTAGATTCTTTAGCCTCCACAGTAGCAAAGGAATCTTGGAGCCAGTTGGGGACCTCCTACAGAAATTGGGACATATGCCTTTTGTTGATGTCTGAAACCATAGCAACTGTGTGTTGTGGTAATAAAAAAAAAAAAAGTCAGCAGCCAGTTGGGAAAGAAACTGAGACAATGGAAGCGGCCTTGGAGTTGTGGGGAAGCAGGAGCCAGTTCCGTTCCCTGAAGGGCACTCACTGTGGCTTGCCATGGGTTTGACCAGCCTCCTGGTCCAAGCCAGCGGATATACCAGGGAGAAGGGAGGAGAAGCTTCTTCCAGTAAACACATTAACATTTTAGAGTCACAGATTCATCTAGTTCCTTGCTGTTTCTACTATGGCAGCCTTGGCTGGAAGGGGAGGGTACCCCAAGAGAGGGTACAGAGGATGAAGAAAAGTGAGGGGCCAATGTAGATACTGGATTCTCAGATTTAGTACCTAAGAGGTAATTGGAATGGGAGCTTGCTTGCAGTAGACACTGGTGACATGGAATTAGAGGGAAACTGAAGGTTAAGATGGAATATCTACATTTTAGAACGGTTTGCAAAGAGTGACATTGATTCAGTGGAGACAGAAAAGATCTTTAAAGAAAGGAAGAAGGAGTATTCAGGTCTTGTTATGGAGACCCCCCCCAGTTAGAGGCGTTATACAATGTCAGGGATAGACCAGGCTGAGAGCCAGACTGCCTGAGACTGCTGGAGACAAATCCCTGTTCTGCTTATAAGCTGTGTGACCTCAGGCAAATTATTCAACCTCTCTGAACCTGTTTCCCCATTTGTGAAAAGGGGGTAATAATGTTACCTACCTTGTTGGATTGTTGTGAGAATCTGAGTTCATGTATATAAACTATGACATGCACAGAAAAGGATAAATAGAATCAGTGCCTGGTAGCCTGGTAATGTGGTAACATTAGTTTAGCTTTATTATTAATATTGTTATTGATAGGAAGAAAGGAATGAGGGAAGGCAGGCACATAAGAAAAGGAAAAGCTGTAAGACTGTGCAATATTGATGTGGAGTATCATTTATAAGGCTATGCATCACTTGATAAACAAGGCTCAGAGGATGAAGGGAGGAAACAGACGTATTGATTTTAAGGGAGGCAGATATTGTGTCTGTGTGGACATGGAGCTTCAAGCAATGAACTTTTCTTCATTGCAGAGAACATTTGTCAAAGACATTTTGTCATTTTGCTAGTCAGCTCTCTATATCCACAGGTTCCACATTCATGGATTCAGCCAACCACCTACCAAGTATATTCAAAGAGAAATTGTGCAGACTTTTTCTTGTCATTATTCCCTGAATAATACAGCATAACAAATATTTATATAGTATTGGGCATTATAAGTAATGTAGAGATGATTTAAAGTGTGCAGGAAGATGTGCTTAAGTTATAAGTAAATACCATGCCATTTCATATAAGGGACTTGAGTGTTCTTTTTTAGTGTTATCTCCATCACTGTATCAGAATGCAAAACATTTAGCATACCTCACTTTACATATTAGATCTGACCTTCTCAACGAGCGTCTTAGATATCCATGGCCCAGTACTTGGTACAGAAGTCACCCAACACACATAGGAACACGTTGCTTCTTTATGGGAAAAGAATGAACTGATCTCAACAGCTTTAGGACATCGTGTCCATGGCTAAATTCTTCCTTTCTGAAGAAAGGAAGTCTCCTAGAGCTTTCCTGCCCTTGAGGAGCCCTCAAGAGGGCCAAGGGGAAGTGATTGCCTCTGGGACCTCAGACCTGACTAGTGACCAGCCCTGACTCCATTCACACAAGAAAGGCACTCAGACCAGCCAGGGAATGGAGCACATTCCTGAGTGACTGACGACATCAACCTCATGACAGTGGTGGTGCCCCATCATTGACAGGTTGATTTACAACTCGCAATGTTCAGACCACAGTCCATATGAACTTTTTACTTTTGAAAAACAATAATGTGAAAGTCCATCATATATCTGGCTATAAGAATAAGTAATTTTCCAAAGTCTAATTAAAAATACTACTACTACTAATATGACCACTGTTGATTGCTTACGAGTGCTCGGCTCTGGGGGAAGCTCCCTGTCTATTATGATTCACTTATCACAACCACCCTGCGAGGCCACATTGTGATTTTCCACCTTTTGTGGGGAAAATACCTGAAGCCCAGGAAGGTAAATCAATTGGCCAAGGTCCTGGGGCAGGAAGTAAAGCAGCTAGGATTGGAACCTCAGGGGGATTTTATTTAGCTATTGGACTTAAAAGACATGTCAAGATAACATGTGTCTATAGAACCACTGCAGATGTCAGCAACTGGTGACAGACTGGAGAAGCCACAGGGGCAGATTTTTAACAGAGCAAGGCACAGTGACTTCCCATAAGGCCTCATGGCTGCTGGTTGCTATATACAGGTCTCAAAACTGGCACTGCAGGAGGACCAACATCATCCTTTCCCTTCCTCCCGAAAACAGGAGCGTAGAGTGCAGTCTTGATCATGAACTCTCCCTCTCCACCCACGGCTTGCCAGAAATACAGACTTGACTTGTCCTAGGCAGTAAGGACTCGGGGACTGCTGATTTAGATTTATTACTCTTCAATAATTGACGGAACCAAGAACCAATTTAAAAACCCACTAGGATTAATCCAACCCTCTCCTAGAAATAGAAGTGTATTTGTGGAATCTGTTTCTATAATACTTCATGAATTTTTTAATGTTCCCAGTATATATGGCGCTGCCTGCAACCCAGGGCACACACTAGTGCAAGTTCTACTTCATGGAGGGAGCTGTGTCCTAAGCCATACCAGAGTATAAATTCAGTGTTGTGAAGCATCACTGTGTTAGAGTTGCTTCATGTTTTTGCAGAACTCATTAACTGCTGGCAATTAGCACTGTTTTGCTGCACAAAATGACACCATTTGGCATGTTCTATAGCCAATACTGTGGATGTGATGATATCATTTACATTTCATGTGCCATCTGCTTTTATGCAGAAAGAAAGCAGAATAAAGAGACTTTTCAGCCATTTCTTACTTTCTTAGCTACAGGAGGCTTAATTAAAAACAAAAATGACAACGTGAAACACTTACCACTCCTCTCTTGGAGAAAGGCCATCTTGGTTTCTTGGATTCTGGTGGGCGAAATAAAAGAAAATATGTTGTTACTCAGAGCAACTGGTGACAGATCCATGCAGTGCTTCGTGAGACCTCCTTTTTGAAAATAAGCCCAACAGAATTCATCCTGCTTTTATTTGTCTCTTGAAAATGCATAAAATGAATATTTATATTTTTGCAAAGGAGTGAATGATGCAGTATCATGACCTAAAGGTTGAGGTTCTATAGCCTGAAGATGACATACTGTAGTTTTTGTTTTTTGTTACTGGGGATTGAACCCAGGGGTACTTAACCACTGAGCCACATTCCCAGCCCTTTTTTGTATTTTATTTAGGGTCTCACTGAGTTACTAAGTTGCTGAGATCCTCCTGCTTTAGCCTCCCCTAGCCGGTAGGATTACAGGCGTGTGCCACCACACCTGGCTCGTGCAGGTATTTACTAGGGTATCATTTAGATTCCTTTCCCTTCTCACTTGGGGAGAAATCTATGAACTGTAATAAAGATGTTGAGTAATTAACAGAGAGGATCATAATGCTTTGGGGTTAAAAGGACTGGGCCCTCATTCTTATATTATCCCACCACATGGAACTTCAATAACCTGACCAAACTTCAGACTCAGATTCCATCAACGCAGGAATCTCCAGATGCTGTTAAACGAAGATTCCTAAAATAGAATAGAGGACATCAACATGACGTCACCCATCTTTATATGGTAGCTTGTTACTATTGGCCACTATTCACATCATCTTTAGGAGCGGCTTTGAGATGAGCAGAGTCATTATTCAGTCACACATTCTTTTAGTGACCAGGTAGTAAAGAGTGCATTCTGACTTTTTGGTTTTTATGTTGTGTATGCTGCTCAGAAAAAGCTAGAAATTGCCTCTTAGCTTTATAGGATGTTCTGACCACTTAATACAGAAAATAGAAATCATATAACTGTCTCTCTTTCAGTCTAATTCACCAGGGGTGTCTTCCTAACGCTTCAATCAGACAAAAGTAATTACAACATTCACTGCAAAGGATGTGCTTGAGGGACCTGCTTTCCTGTAACCTTGGATGAGACCTAATCAGCCCAACTGAGCATCCTCTCATTTGTTATGACCACATTATTGATCTTTATAAACGGGAGAGTGGGTAGAATGTTCCCATAGGGACAAATGAGATTCTCTATACTTAGCTCTCAAATGACTAGTGGTAAATTATCCAACTCGAAATGCAATATTTGGGATCCTTGGCAAATTTCTCTCCTCTGTTTTTTCTAATTTAAAAAATAATTTTGAATACTTTGAAAGTATTCAGAAGAAGATTTGAATGAATCTTTATTAAACCATAATCTTTCATTATCTATCTTAAATATTACATTTGCTAAATTAGACTATTTTAACAGTATCTGAAGGTGGCTCATATATGCAATCCAAGCTTGAGAGACTCTGTCATACACTGTGAACTTGGACCATGAGACCTCTATTCCAAACACCATGAGGAGTGGGCTTGGAGGGCTGTGGTGGAGGACATTGCTTGTCTCCTGTGCTATGTGGTGCCTGCTATGACCACAGACACATAACTTATAAAACAGCTAGTATGAAAGGGAAGCGTCACACAGCAGTCATGACCTTGCTCCTCAGTGTGGTGGTCCTCCAACTTCAGCTGGTATCAGATCACCTGCAGGACTTGTCAGAAAGTGAATTGCTAGACACCCCTCCCTAGAGGTCCTGATTCAGTATGTATGGCATGGGACTCCAGAATCTAGATTTCTCACAACTTCTTGGAGTGGGGGATGCTGACGCTGCTGGTCTAAGACCAGCCTTGGGAACTCGCTTTTGTTGTTCATGAACATAAGTGTTTATGAAGCATCATGAAATGTGTACTAACCTATGTTAAGTATACGCTGGGATAAGAACTACCTCTGCCTTGTAGGGGCATGTGCTGAACCACCCTCTTGGTTTGGTTATTTGAGTTGTGGTAGCAGGGAGACAATAGATGTTGGTCCTTATGTGTTGTGCCACATTAGACAGTAGATGTGGAAGAGATCCACACAGAATGAAGAGCTGTTCACTCTTCTGTATTCTTGGGGCTTCTGCATTCCACATCCAGAAGGCTACATCAGGGAACAGTGGGTGACTGATGCAGGGTGGTGGAAAGGGCTGGGGACCAGTCTGGAGCTTACATCCATTCCCTGGACACTAATCAGCTCACATTCTGATTAGTTTGCTTCTCCTTTTTGGGTCTCAATTTGCATATGTGAATAAGGAATGAGCTTGAGGATTTTCAGACTGTTTTGCCAGGAGTCCAAGGCTTCTGGGGTTGCTCTGGTGTGAGTCTGGGGTCTACTCAGATTCAGTCAATGAAACTTCACCTAGATCTATTTTATACATTGGATTTTCAAGTTAGGATTTTATTTTTTTTGAAAATACCTTGCTAAGAACCATCATGGGCAATCTTTAGGCCTCCTTTTTAGTTCTCAAAGGCTTCAATTTGCTTACCTTCAGAACCAAGAGGAAAGCACTCTGAAAAATTGTTCTTTTCTTTCACAGCTGAAGAGTCAGCTGGAAAGGTCCTGGTTGGAAAGGACCATTGTGAGGCTGATGTTCAGGAGTGAGTGGGAAATCAGCTTTGTAGCAATTATTGGCAAGCTACCCATCACCCCAGTGAGGGTACTCTGGTCCAAAATGGTCACTGACACTGGTGCAGCTCTCCTGGATCCTCAACTTGGGATAAATTATGATAAATTATGATAAACTTGGGATAAATTGTGATAAGAGGTGTAGCACCTTTGTGAAGGGAAACCCATGCCTTATTCACCTCTGTAAATGGAATACCTAAAATCAAGATGAGAGTCAGCTGGTTCTGGCACTTCATGCCTGGGTCTGTTCTAATTGGCGAGACTTTCGTTCTAACTGGTCCGTGCACATATTTCACTAGTTTTTAAATATTAGGTAAACCTTCCTCGCTTTTGGCACTATCTGTCCCAGAGCAGGCATTTCATGAACATAGGCTGAGTGAACAGGACCTGGGTTCAGCAGCAGTAGTGGGTGGCACAGGTAATCCGCAGCTCCATCAGAAACCAGAAGGTCCCCAGGAAATACCTCGAGTCCAGGTAAGTTCAGCACCACAGAACTGCGTCTGTGCTCGTAGAACCTGTGCTCAAGAGAGGAAAGACAAGAGCTCAGAGCTGGGGTGCAGGCGAGTTCATTGTTCAGACCCTCTCTGGTCACACAGAATTGGTTGCTCACCACCTGATGCCCGCTCTCCTAACAAGGTCTCAGGGCCACTGGAAGATCCAGGCACAGGTGGCCACAATGACACCCACAGATCACATTTACTGGCCACCTCTTTGATCCTTATTGACCATTTATAATTTTAACTAATCCAAAGCAGAAGAGGCCATGTAGAAATGTGTATATGAATGTATCCGATTTGCTCTGACTTAGAAGGATACCAGGAGGAATTCCTAGTATCCAACACAGAAGTCTTTCCGATGAAGGACACGGCCTCAGAAGTGAGTAGGATGTGGCTTCCGGCACTCTTAGTAATCCGAAGCCAGTTGTTAGAAGTCAGCACTGATATTTTTCTTAAAGAAAAACAAGAAATGTTGGAGGAAAAGCTTGGCAAATAGGAAGACATATATACCTTTTCTTTGACTTTACTCTGTTTCATGAAATTTCCTGTTGGATATTCACAAAATAAATAGTTCAAGTTTAAGACACAGTAGGGAGAAGCTCCAAAGTCACCAGGCATTTGCACAGTGCTATTGAAGAACCCCCGGTGGTAAAGGGTCTGCCACACTGGGAACATGCCTGGTACAACGAACCCTAGGGATTCTCAGTTTCCTCATCAGGACTGTTTAAATATTCCTTTAGTCTATTCTACAGGACAGAAGACACAATTCCTTCTATTCGCTGACAAATGTGATCTTGAGATTCTCTTTTACCAAGTGTCTAGAGTCTAGGCTACTTTATGTAGATAGAAAGTTTGGCTGACCCAAAGCAGAAGTTGACAGAAATGTCAACACAAATGCTGAGAAACTGCCTGGAAAGTCAAGAACTCAGGTTTGTCTTGCCCCTTTAGTTATTATGATTTTGTTCATTGCCATGTAGCACCTTTGTCTCCCAATTAGCCAGGTGTGGCACTCCGTGAGTCTCCTAGTACAGTTCTGCCTCTGCTCCTTCCACTTTCCTACCTGCCTACTACTCTAGACCTATCATGCTGTTTACCCAAGACCCATGGCTCTGACCTTCCACAAGTGACAGCTTTGTGCCTGGGGTTTCATCTCTTGCCTCTTGCTTGTGCCATCTTGGATCTCAGGGTTTCTTTCTTCTCTATGTGTATGATGTTGGGGTCTTGTCACTTCCTATCACATCCATCATGCTGCTGACCAAAATCTGGTATACTTGAGCACATCCTGTTTAACTTATTATAACACCCATCCTCACGTCCCACCTTTGGGATCTTTATTCAGTAGGTCCGTGGTGTGCCTTGACATCTGTAATTTCACCCAGTGCCCTAGATACTCACCAGAGTCAGAGAACAAACTAATTTTAAGGTTATAAATAACTTGATATAGGCCTTTCCTGCCTTTGCATTTTAAGGATTATTTTAAATGTTTAGCCTTTGGCTAAAAAACCTTTTCATAACGATAGTAGAACAAATTGTTTAGCAATTTCTAATTGGTAAATTAAATCCTATAAATTTCTATAAAACATATGAAGAATGCCTCAGCTTTTGCAGGTGGAAAGTTAAATTTCCAATTAAAAAAGGCTGCTTGCTCCAAAGAGTCTTTGCCAGTTCTCAAGGAGGCAATTACTCATGTGTGTACGCTCACTCCTCTGGGACCCACTGGGTCTGGCCCTCCGAATCTTGTCCATAGTGACATGATCACCTCTTAACTTGATTCATTACCTTCAGCTGCATCTTTGTGATTCTGTCCTATGCACAGTTACTGAGCATGAACCACAATTTAAGTCTGACCTCGACCCCCTCTACCTTCAGCAGCTCTTCATCTTTTGCCAGAGAAACACATGGTGAAACCATGCACCCAGGCCCTTCTGTGATGTTCCTGATATTTTTTACTTGACGATTTATTTTTTGGAAATAGGGAATGGATTGTAAGTCCTAACAAAACTGGTGTTTTACACCTCTGTACTTTGGGAATATTTTGTCCCTTTCTGTCCCTCCCAAGCCTAATATGCAGATGCAGGCCCGTGGGGTATCTATATTAAGTAGCTTAAAAGGGAAATACATAAATAAACTTTGGCTCAGCTTTATTCAATTATCTAGGTTTCCTGGGGTTCTAAATTTGGTTTTAACTTCCTTTTTCTCCTTCTGTCAATGATCTGTCACTAATGAATGTGAATGAATAAAACAGTCCTCTGATATCCTCCCTCATGGGAAGTGACTAACTTTATAAGGTAGTTTTGTAGGTTCATGCCTTATTTCCTCTATTATCCTAAGCTCCTAGCTCCTGCGTTTAGATCCTGCTACTTTGAAAAGGTTCAGTAAACATTGTTTAGATAAATCAAACAACAACCAAACCTGCACAAGCTTAGAGCAATGAGAGTCATTTTCTAGCACAAACTCCTGTAGAAACATGCTCCGGTGATGGTTAGCTTCATACCGTTCCTTAGACACTCTCTGCACTGCACACCTCCAAACCTTGGTCAGGTAGTTCCCATCTGCCTGCTCATCTCCACTCTGTCTTGCTGGCAAATTCCAGCCTAGGCATTCTTCCCCCAGAAGTCTTTTCTGACCCACTCAGGAAGGGTCAACTCTCTCTTTCTCTTCTGCCATTCAGAAAGATTTTGTTGAAGTCTTTTACTGGGTCTTTCTTTGTGTATGTGTGTGTGCGTGTGTGTGTGTGGGGGGGGGGTGCTGGGGATTGAACCCAGGGCCCTGTGCATGTGAGGCAAGCGCTCTACCAACTGAGCTACATCCCCAGCCCTCTTACTGAGTCTTATGCATCAGAGACTCTAATCACTGAATTTGAAATATGATACAGAGCAGATATTCAAATAAACTTGTTGAATAAATAGACATATTAGCTCATAGAATAAAATATTGCCAGTCTTCAAATGTATCTGGTTTTACCTTCTGGAGCATAAATAATTATATGTATACAGAAAAGCCAAGTATAATTTGAGACCCCCTCCCCCCACCTTCCTTAGGTCCCATTATAAGTGGTTAAATTACCACCATCCATTTCTCCTTAGCCTGGGTATCTCTAGCATAAGGTAACTGTTTCGGACAATACAGGTCAGGTTTGGAGTTGAATTTTCACATATGGAGCAGAGGGAAGACAATTGCCTTGTACATGGCTTGAGCTATGACCTTGACATTTTGTCTTTGTGGTCAAAACCCCATGATGCTCATTCTGGGAGGTGGAGATGCCCCTGGTTAACAGAATCTCTGTGGATGTGAACATCTTTGGCTCATCAAGAAGGCATAGGGTTAATAACAATATCAAGAGCCACAGCTGTTACCATACAGAGACCTAGGAAAGCAATGAGAAAGAATATTTGCACCCTGTGATATGAAGAAATATGGATTGGTACAGAGTATGTGGTCTCTCATCCCATACCTGACAGTGGACTAGATTTCTGGGGACCCAAAAAGGACCCTGATCTGTGTCACATGGAGTTGCTCAGATCACTGGATTAATGATATTAATGCAAATAGTTGTAATGAGATCAGCATGACTTTGAATTCAGATCTCTTGTATGTGTGAACACACATGGTTGGTTCCAAACTGATGTCTCTTTTTTGCTATTCTAAATATTAGGATTGCTTCTTTTAAAAAGCAGCATCAGGCAGGATCCTTGCTCTGGGTTCTGGATTGATTATCCACTGGAAATGAGCATTGTAATGAGTTCAGAATCTGCACCCACCTTCCTCAAACAAAATGGTGTGTGAGTAGGGTAGAGATGTCCTGGGTAAAGAGGCAGGAAGCAGAATTTTTAGAAATCTGATTTCCTCATGAGGAAATTAAGCTAGGAAATAAAGTAATAATAAATGCAAAATATTTAGGGTGTGGCTGGCAGCCCACTGTCCCTGTCAAAGTACAGTCAATTTATACTGCCCTCCATTTGTTTGGAAAAACGCAATCAAACAAATATCTTTGAGAAATGCATTTCTTGGTTGTTGTTTTCTGGTCTGATGCTTGGTTATTCTGATTCTTCGCTTCAGGGACAAATTTCTGAATTTCTTGGGCCGTATAACTGGGCGCCTCACCTACACTTTGCAGCCTTCTAGGGCTTGACACCCCTGCCTTGGCCTGCCCACCCTCATTCAGAAACCCAAAACACTAACCCTGAGTTGCGATGCCCCAATCCGGTCAGATCCGAAGGGACTAGTCCCATGGTTGCAGGAATAGTCTTGTCTCCCTTCTGGTACAAGAATGTCTTCTTATTCTGTCCTCTGCTGCAGACTGGAAGATCCATGGTGTGGGCTGGGACAAAAACAATTCAGAGAATCCAGGGAATTCCCCCCACTGCTGAGCAGGCCCTGAGCCCATGAATTCAACCTCAGCAATGAAGCTGCTCTGGTCTGTTGGTGCCAGGAAAGTTTCTGGGTGCTGGAAATGTGCCCCCCAGTGGAAGCCCAGTGCATATATTTTGTTGGTCTTGTTGACTATTATTCTAACTTACAATCAGCCCACAATTACTGAGCACCAGTTTTTTTTAGACATTCTGTTAGGCATCTACATGCATCATAATCGAATGGATTTCTCTACAAGCACCCTAAGGACTGGACATTCCTATTCACATTTTACCAAAGGAAATGGAGGTTTAGAAAGATGGATAAAGAACTCATCCAAGGACACACTGTTTCAGTGAATGACAACCAGAATCCAAAATTCAAATATGAAGGACCAGCTCCAAAAGGATTTGTGAATAGAAGAAGAGAAAAAGATATTGTCAACTGTAAAGCACAAATACTTTAAAAAATGGATATAATGAGGATAACTACTTTAGTAAAAGAAGGAATATAATAAGGTTGAATAATGGCCACCCAAAAAGATATGCCCATATTTTAATCCCTGGAACCTGTGCATGTGAACTTATTTGTAAAAGATGTAATTAAAGTAAGGATCTAGAGATGAGATTATTCTAGATTGTCATGTAGGCCCCAAATCTAATGCCAAATGCCTTTATAAGAGACAGCTAAAGAGGAGACATAGAAAAAGAGAAAAGGTCATGTGAAGACAGATGGGCAGTGATTAATGTGACGTAGCCATAAGCTGAGGAATGCCAGGAGCAGGATGAAAGAGCAGGTAAAGGTCCTTCCCCAGATTAGGATTTCAGATTTCTGGCTTCCAAACCAGAGAAGATACATTTTTATTGTGTAAAGCCATCTGGTTTATGGAAATTCATTACAGCAGCCACAGAAACTAATACCGGGGCCATGTAGTTGAGTGACAAAGGTGCTGGGCTCAGGACCCAAATTCCTAGCTGTGACCTTTATCATGTATGACTTTAGGGTGTTGCTTCCTTGGGTCTCCATTTCCCTTTGTAGAAAAGAAGTTTGGTGAGACCCTTTCCATCCCTCAGGATGGAGGATCCTGATGGAGGATCCAGGGGCATCAGGACTATTGTTCCCTTCAGTGGGCAGTGGATGGGGGTGGTAATTATATGGTAGTAATATATCTTGGCAGAGATGTTTGAAGATGAATAATTTAAAGTTCCCCCTTTAGAAATATGACTAACAGATCCCTCACAGTTTAAAAATCTTCCTTCTGTACAGCGGATTTAAAACAAGGACTACTGGCCTTTAATTCCCAGATGCAATATTTAAGAGAGAAGAGTGAAAAAGGCTGGAGCATATGGCAGGTAGGGAGCAACCTCCCTTCAATGACATGTGTGCCTTAACGGAACAACAACTCATTGAAAGCTCCATAATTTGAATAAGGCACAGTCTCATTTTTCCTTTGCTACAAATGTTGCCCAGTGGTTTTTTTTATCAGTCAAGTGTACTCAGGTCCTATTTCTCAGAAACTATAATCTTTGTCTGATAGTAAAAGCTGATGGTAAATGTAGCCTTTTTTAGCAGGCGCTTTTTCGCAGTTGGGTGACAGAAGCAGCAGCTATTCTATTTTAAGAATTGTAATGTTCTCCCCTACACAAGAAATATAGTGCAATTTGCAATGCTTGCTTATAATGATGGGTTGATTGCATAGGAAGAGCAAATTAAGAATCTGTAATAGTCTTTTTTTTTTAAATACTCCTGTTATTAACAGAGAAATGACAACTCTACTGCCAATTATGGAACTAAAGCTCTCATGGTTACCTGGGATACGTTTTTTCATTAGGAATTTCAGAAGATTTTTGGGAATATATATTTGTAATTTCTAGTTCAACTTCCTACCAGAATACTCCATTTGATAATGGGAATTCAATTGAGAAGACAGAAAGAATTATGAGCACAGAACAGAGACCCCCCACTTGGGTGTCTTACCAGTGTGTGTTCAATACTTTGTGCTGTGACTTGGGCTCGATCAGTAATATTTTTTGAACATACCTGTGTTCAGAATACCAGGGTAACTAGGCCAGTAACTGTCTATACCTCTTACCTTTTTTCCAAGGCTGGTGTCTTTTCCAGACAAGAGTCAAAATATTTAATGGGATCAAACAATAATTATACAAATCCCCATAAACCCAAGGTACAGTAAAGAGATAAGCAGAAAATATTAAGAAAGATGGGAAAAGTCAAAGGATCTTGAGAAAAACAAGTAGTTGGAGGACAAAATACACAGTACAAGAAGGGGATCACACAATTTCCCCCATAAAGAGTCTCCAAGCCCAACTAGCCAATCTACTTCCTTTTTTGTCCTTCCTTGAACATTTATTGAGTACCTACTATGTTCCAGGCAGTGTATACTTGGGGAACAGTGAAGAATAAATAGGCAAAAACCATTTTCCTGGAACACCCATTCTGAAGGTAAGGATCCTAGAGGAGGAAGAGTACATGGCTCTTCTCCTGCCAGGCCCATGTCAGGAGCACTGCCCCAAGACTGCTGCCTTCTCTGTCCAGGAATTAACAATATACTGACTATCAGTTTCTGGTTAACACTTTCCAACAATCTTTTTAAGAGCTTATTGAGAGGTGATTCAAGATGGCAGGCTGGAGGAAGCTTACATTCGTACCTGCTAGGTGGCTTAGGATTCAAGCAGTGGGCATACTGCTCCTCAGGGGGGTAGGTGAAAAGGGATTTCACTTAAACTCAATATTGGACACTTAGAGTCTTAGAGACTCAGACATTTGGGTACATTAAACAAAGAAGAAAGGCTAAGTTGGAACCAAGAGGGTTGCAACAGCAGGGTAGCATCACTGGTTCACAGAGGGAGGGAGGACACAGAGAGAAATGCTGATGCTATACAGAAAACCATAGATCAGGAAAGAAGCCTGAACTTAGCTGATCCAGAGACTGCACTGGGCATGGATACCTGAAAAGTGTTCTGTTCCTCAACTGGCTCTGGTAGCTGAGGCACAAGCCATCTTCAGGAGTCCACGCTACAGCTGCTGCTGCAGGAGCTGGGAGATCTGAGCAAACATGACCACAATGTCCTACCAAGTGCCTGCCATGTAGCCTAGGGGGTACCTAGCAGAATGTGTGTGAAATAAGCACCAAGAAGATTGTACCTATGGGAATTTAAGTCAGAAAAGCAAAGGGGAGCCCAACTTGCTTTTCCTTTGAGTCTGGGGCTCACATGACCAGCTGAAGTGGGTCAGGAATCTGAACAGGCAGGTGTGAACAGACTCAGGGATTAAGCCCAGAAAAGCTGTGCTCATGGGCTGCTTGTCCCATGAGTGGAATTTTTGTGAGGTTCTTAGGATCTAGACTCCTGTCAGACACTGGCAGTTGCCAGGCCCTAAGAAGCCAATGTATTGACCCAAGGCCTGATCAGACCTAAGCCCCAGATGGAGGACCTGCACTCATAGAACTCTGCAGCAGTTCTGGGAGAATAGATCTGGTCTATGTGGACAAAACTCCAACTGACTGTGTATTCCTCTCCATCCAACCTTGTACTGCTGAGAAGGGAAGCTGAGAATTATTTAATCCAGCTTTAGGGTTAGGTCAGTCCAGCTGGCCGGTCAGAGAGCAATACCAAAAGAGGAAGACTCAGCAACCCCAGCCTTTGCCCTCTCTCTCTCAGTACATAGCTCAAGAAGAAATGGAAAGAAATATAGTTGGGCATAAACAGTTACTATCCATTCTCGTCGACTATTTTGACCATCTCAGTGAAATGATTCCTTTATTTTTCATTAAGAACTTTTTGACTTTTCTTTCTTTTTTCTTTTCATGTTTTTGTGCATATGCATGAGTTCTTGCTGTACTGATTTGTTCAGTACAAGGTTATTCCTCCTTGCCTTATCTTTTAGGGTTTTTTTTTTTTTTTTAGTTTGTATATTTTGATTTTGTTTTATTTTCATTTGTTTCTCTTTCTCTCTTTTTCTCCTAAGAGCTAAATTCTGTTATTTTCTGTTTTACTCTCCCTTAACTTTGTTTCTTCTATTTTTTTCTCCTGCTTCCTTATAACCATCTCTTGCTATATCTCTCTGCATTCTCTCTGTTCACTTTTTGAAATTGTAAACTCTTTCCTACCTTCCTATCACATTTTATTTTCTCTAAATTAACTATTTTTACCATATTTTAGAACTAATTGGTTTGTATAACTCCTGTCCCCACCATTCATGCTGTTGCAATTATTATTGCTGTGGATGGCACATTTGACATCTGTTGTTTGCTTTAATGCCAGGCCTATTTATGGTTACTTACTGTTTTTATTATTGGCAACTGCTGACCCCACCATTTCTGTTTTTAGTGGTAATTAACATTGTAGTTGTCATAGTGTCAACCAGGTATGTATTTTAATGCTGTATATTGTTTGCATCAGTTGTTGCTATCGTTTGTTTCCCCCTAGTCTGTGAGGTGGTGGGAACCTACAGAGACACTACAACTTCACAGGATAGAGACCCTACTGCTAAACTCAACTTCACCAAAAGACAGTGTACCTCACTCCACACACAAAGTAATGATTAATCTCAGCTACAGTTTAATACAAAGAATAGAAGAGACAAAACCCCAAACTTACAACCAAGCCCCAAGTATAAATGCCTAGGGGTGAACCCTCAGGTCCCATTCACAGATATCCACTGCTACATCAAAAACAGAATTAACACAAAGGCTATAGTGACCACCTATGATGGGGTCTCAATTGAGATTACTTTAAGATACTTTGGGAAGTGAAGACTGTGCCCTAAAAAGGCCCACACATAGGAGAGAAATCCCTCCCAACAAATGCATAAAACCCAACACGGGACCACATGAAATATGAAAAAAATCATTGCATCTCATAAAGTTTATAATTCACCAGCAACTGACCCCAAAGACATTAAAATGGATGAAATATAAGATAAAGAATTCAAAAGAATCATTATAAAAGTGGTCAATGAATTCTAAGCAAACACAGAAAAACAAATGAATGAATTAAGGAAGTCAGTACAGGATATGAATGAGAAATTCAATAAGGAGAGAAATTTTGAAAAAGAACAAAATAGAAATCTTGGAAATGAAAGACACAATGCATAAAATAAAATGTTCAGTTGAAAGTCTCTCTAATCAAGTAGATCATGCTGAAAAGAGAACTTCCAAGCTGGAAGACAAAATGGACAGCCTTGAACATTCAGACAGCATTAAAGAAAAGAAAATCAGTAACCATGATAGAATATACAGGAAATCTGAGACAACATTAAGAGACCAAGAATCACTGGAATTGAGGAGGGTTGTGTGATGCAGGCTAATGAAATGGATAAACTCTCCAGGGAGTAATAATGGGGAAATTTCAAAACCTTTAGAATGAGATGGACATCTAGATACAGGAGGTGTTCAGAACCCCAAATAAACAAGTTCGAAAGAGAACCTTTCCACAACATATTAAAAATAGAGCACCTAACACAGGAGAAAAAGGATAGAATTTTAAAAGACTTGAGAGAGAAATGTCAGGTATATGAAGTATCAAGCCAATCAGAATCACTTCTGGTTTCTCAGCACAAACTCTAAAAGCCAGGAGGCCTTGGAATGATGTGATCCAAGACCTGAAAGAAAATAACTGTCAACCAAGATTTCTATATCCAACAAAGCTATCCTTTAAATTCAAAGAGAAAATAAAAACCTTCCAAGATAAGCAGAAACAAAAAGAATTCATGACAACTAAGCCAGTCCTATAGAACTTACTTAATGAAATATTCCATATGAAAGAAATCAAAACAAACCCCAGAGTTCACAAATGAACAAATCTCATTTAACGAGCAGGTAAGCAAATGATAAAAAGGACCAAATTAAACCCTAAAAATAGATTGAAATGACAGGAATTAATAAATATCTCTCGATTCTCCATTTAAAAGATATGGGCTGGCAGAATGGATTAAAAACCAAGACCCAATTACATGTTATTTGCAAGACATGAACTTTACAGACAAAGACAGCCACAGGCGGAAAAAGAATAAAAGAATGAAAGTTGATATACTGTGGCTTATACAAATGGAGCCCTGAAATAAGCAGAAGTAGCTACTCTCATATCTGATAAAGCAGACTTCAAACCAAAATTACTCCAAAGAGACAGAGAAGGTCATTTCATACTGGTAAAGGGAACAATCCAACAAGAAGACATAACCATAATAAATGTGCCCCAAATGTGGGTGAAAGTAATTACATAAAAGAGGCACTACTCAAATTGAACCTTCAGATAGACCCCAGTACAATAATACTGGGTGATTTCATCACACCTCTTACCATTAGATAGGTCATCCAGACATAAACTCGGTAAAGACTCTTTGGACTTGAAAAATATTATAATCAAATGAACCTAACAGACATCTATAGAATATTTCACCCTTCAACAGCTGAATATACTTTCTTCTCGGTGGCTCATGGAATCTTCTACAAAATAGACCATACTTTAGACCACAAAGCAACTCTTAGCAAATACAAAAAATTTATATAATCCTTTGCATCTTATCAGATCATAATGGAATGAAATTAGAAATCAACATGAACTCTACAGAAACTATATAAACACATTGAGATGGAATAATACATTTTTTGAAAAATAAACAAG
Organism: Geosciurus inauris; assembly: GCA_004024805.1. Classification (NCBI taxonomy): domain Eukaryota; kingdom Metazoa; phylum Chordata; class Mammalia; order Rodentia; family Sciuridae; genus Geosciurus; species Geosciurus inauris. The sequence goes on from PVHX01011265.1 coordinate 49,144, forward strand.
TGATAGAAGAAATAAAGAGGAATTAAAAAGTTCTTACACTCAACTGAGAGTAGTGACACAATATACCAGAAACTCTGAGGCACCTTCTAGGTATTTCCAAGAAGAAAGTTTATAGCTATGAGTGCTATGTAAGAATATCAGAAATATTCCAAATAAACAACCTAATGATGCATTTCAAGATCCTTGGGGGGAGGGTTGGGGGGGGGAGGCAATTTCAAAGCCAGTATAAGGAAGAAAATAATTAAGATCAGAGCTGAAATAAATGAAGTTGAGAATAGAAAAAAATACAAAGGATCAATGAAACAAAGAGTTGTTTCTTCAAAAGGAGAAACAGGATTGATAAGCTCTTAGCCAAGCTAGCCAAAAGAAAGACAGACACCCAGATTAATAAAATTAGAGGTGCAAAAGAAGAAATCATCACAGACATCACAGAAATCCAGTGAATCAAACACTTATATGCCAATAAAAAGGAAAATCTAGAAAAAGTGGATACATTTCTAGACACATACAACCTGTCAAAATTGAATCAAGAGGATATAGGAAATCTAAATAGACCAATAACCAGGAATGCAATAGAAGCAGTAATAAAAAGCTTTCCAACAAAGAAAAGCTTAGCACTAGATGAATTCTTAGCTGAATTCTACCAGATCTTTAAAGAAAAACAAATCCCAATATTCCTCAAATTATTCCATGAAATAGAAAGAAATGAAATACTTCCAAATTAATTCTATGAATCTATTATCACACTCATACCAGATAAGGACACATTAAGGAAAGAAATCTATAGATCAATATTCTTGATGGAAACAGATACAAAAATCCTTAATAAAATATTATCAAATTACACTCAACAATATATTAAGAAGATTGAACATTATGACCAAGTTGAATTTATCCTAGAGATGCAAGCATGTTTTAATATATGCAAATCAATGAAATTCATCATATAAATAAAATTCAGGACAAAAGTCACTTAGTCATCTCAATAGATGCAGAGAAAGCCTTTGACAAAATTCAGCTAAGATAAAGACACTGAAGAAACTAGGGATGGAAGGAACCTACCTCAACAGCATAAAGGCTATATACAAAAATCCAAAGCCAATCACATAGTAAATGGGGAAAACCTGATAATATTTCCTTTAAAATATGGATTTATGTTCAAAATGTGTCCAAATTTCATTTGGACAAGAATGTTCACTCTCACCACTCCTATTTACTATAATTCTAGCCAGAGAAATTAGATAGTAAAAGAAATAAAAATAGAAAAAATGATGTGAAATTATCACTATTTGCTGATGTTATGATCCTATATTTAGAAGATTCAAAAAACTCCACCAAAAGACTGTTTTAGCTAATAAACAAATTCAGCAAAGTGGCAGGTTACAAAACCAACGTAAAAAATCAGTAGCTTTCCTATATACTAATAATGAATGAGCTGTAAAAAAATCAGGAAAACAATCCCATTCATAACAGCCTCCATCTAATTAAGGAATTGAAAAACCTCTATAATGAAAACTATAGAGCACTGAAGAAAGATATTAAAGAAAACATTAGAAGATAGAAAGACCTCCCATTGCTCATGGATAGGCAGAATTAATATTTTTAAAATGGCCATTCTACCAGAAGCAACATACAAATTCAATGCAATCAAAATACCAAGGACATTCTTCACAGAACTAGGGAAAAAAACAAAAAAACAAAAAAACAAACAAAAAAAACAGTCCTAAATTTCATTTGGAAGAATGAAAAACCCAGAATAGCCAAAGAAATTCTAAGCCAAAAGAGCAATGCTGAAGCTTCTCAATACCTGAATTCAAACTGTACTACAGAGCTATAGTAACAAATAGCTGAAAAACAGATACATAGACCAATGATCCAGAATAGGAGACACAGAGACAAATGCACAGATATAGTCACATGATCCTTGATAAAGGTGCCAAAAACACATTGGAGAAAAGCAGCCTTTGTAACAAATGGTGCTTGGAAAACTGGCTATCCATATATGGAAGAATGAGATTAGACTCTTATTTATCATCTTGCACAAAATTCAATTCAAAGTGGATCAAATATTTAGGAATTAACCATAAACTATGAAACTCCTAGAAGAAAACATAGAGTCAACACTGCAGCACGTAAGTGCAGACAACAACTTCCTCAGTAGAACTCCTAAAGCTCAGGAAATAATGCCAAGAGTTAATAAGTGGGACAGCATCAAATTAAAAAGCTTTTGGACAGTAAAGGAAATAATTAAGAATCTGAAGAGAGAACCTATAGGTGAACATCTTTGCGAGGTTCTTATCTGGAAGAGGGTTAATATCTAGAATATATTTTTAAAAACTCGGTGGCCTGGGCCCATCCCAGTTCTGCTCCAGAGTTCCTGTGGATCAGCAGGAGCCACAGAGGGCCCACATCTGCCCTCAGGAAACTCCACGGGTGTCCAGCCAATAGGAGGCCAGGGACTGCTAGCCGCTAGCCACTGGGGAGCCCAAACTCAGGGTAAGAATCCCCACAGAGACCCTAGCACGAGGCAGCCCCACCCAAAGGCAGCCTGGGCCCACCCCAGTTCCACTCCAGAGTTCCTGCAGACCAGCAGGAGCCACAGAGGGCCCAAATCTGCCCTCAGGAAACTCCACGGGTGTCCAACTAAGGGTTGACCAGAGACTGATAGCTACCAGCCACAGAGGAAGGCACACCCAGGGTAAGAGTCACCTGCAGAGATCCCAGCGTGAAGAGGCCCCATCCAAGTGTGCTCTGGGCCCACCTCAGTTCCGCTCCAGAGTTCCTGTGAACAGGTGAGACAGAAGGCCCAAAACCACCCTTAGGGGATGCCAGGGGTGCCCAGCTGAAGGCAGACCAGAGCCTGCTAGCCTCCAGTCCCAGGGGAGCTCACACTCACTGTAAGGGTAGCACACAGACTCTCCTGCTTGTGACCATGCCTAAGTGAGACCTGGGCTTGCCTCCAGTTCCACTCCAGAGTTCCTGTTCACTAGGAGGAGTGCAAGAGAGGGGCAAAACAGCCCTCAGGGGCCGCCTCAGGAGCCCAGCCAAGGCCACTCCCATTGCCCTCTAGAGCTACGTCCACTACCTCCGCCACCAACGTTAGTGGCAGTAGTGCCCATCTGGGGACACTGGGGGAACAGAAGTAGCTCCAAGGGGAGACACAGGTAATCTGGAGTGTCAATACAAGATAGAATATTGACACTTGGATAGAATATTGCGGATAGAAGCTGCAATACCTCAGATTGGTATTTCAAGAAAGGAAGATACACAATAAACATGAAAAAACAAGGGAAGAAAGTGCCCCAAATAAACCTGGATACCACTGTAACAGAATCCATTGACAGCACAGTTGATGAAATGTCAGAGAAAGAATTCAGAATGTACATAATTAAAATGATCAGTGAACTAAAGAATGACATAAGTGAACAATTACAGACAAAAATTGATCAATTCAACACAGAAATAGGAGAGCAAATAAAGGCAACCATCGATCATTCTAACAAAGAGATAAGAGAGCAATTACAAGTAGCAAAAGATTACTTTAAGAAAGAGCTAGAGATTGTGAAAAAAAACCAATGGAAAATTTTTGAATGAAGGAAACAATAAGCCAAATAAAAAACTCAATAGAAAGTATCACCAGCAGACTAGATCACCTGGAAGACAGAACCTCGGATAATGAAGACAAGATATATGATCTTGAAAATAAACTTGACCATACAGTGAAGATGGTAAAAAATCATGAACAGAACATACAAGAAATATGGGACAGCATCAAAAGACCAACATCTAAGATTTATTGCGATAGAAGAAGGCGCAGAATTTCAAACCAAAGGAATGCACAATCTCTTCAATGAAATAATATCAGAAAATTTCCCAAATATGAAAAATGAATTGGAAAATCAAATACAAGAGGCTTACAGGACACCAAATGTACAAAATTTCAACAGATCTACACCAAGGCACATTTTAATGAAAATGCCCAACATACAGAATAAGGATTGAATTTTAAAGGCCACAAGAGAGAAACCAGATTACATATAAGGGGAGACCAATTCGTATCTCAGCAGATTTTTCAACCCAGACCCTAAAAGCCAGGAGATCATGGAATAACATATTCCAAGCCCTGAAAGACAATGGATGCCAACCAAGAATCCTATATCCAGCAAAATTGAGCATCAGATTTGATGATGAAATAAAAACCTTCCATGAACAACAAAAGTTAGAAGAATTTACAGCAAGAAAGCCTGCACTACACAGCATTCTTGGCAAAATATTCCATGAGGAGGAAATGATAACCACCAATGAAAATTTACAAAGAGAGGAACTACACTAAAGGAAAGACCATTCAAAAGAGAAAACAACTCAAGGTAAAAACCAAAAACAAACCAAAATGACCGGAATTACAAATCATATCTCAATAATAACCCTGAATGTAAATGGCCTAAATGCACCAATTAAAAGACACAGACTGACAGACTGGATTTAAAAAAAAAGACTCAACAATATGTTGTCTTCAAGAGACTCATCTCACAGGAAAAGACATCCACAGACTGAAAGTGAAAGGGTGGGAAAAAACATATCACTCACGTGGACCCTGCAAACAAGCAGGAGTTTCCATCCTCATATCAAATAAAGTGTACTTCAAACCAAAGATGGTGAAAAGAGATAAAGAAGGGCATTTCATACTTCTGAAGGGAATCATACATCAACAAGACATAACAATCATAAATATCTATGCCCCAAATAATGGAGCTTCTATGTATATCAAACAAATCCTTCTCAAATGCAAGACTCTAATAGACCACAACACAATAATACTTGGAGACTTTAACACAACTCCCTCACCATTGGATAGATCTTCCAAACAAAAACTTAATAAAGAAACCATAGATCTCAATGAAACTATCAATAATTTAGACTTAATAGACATATATAGAGTGTTCCATCCATCAACAAGCGAATACATTTTTTTCTCAGCTGCACGTGGATCCTTTTACAAAATAGATCATATGTTATGCCACAAAGCCAGTCTTAGTAAATACAAAAAAATAGAGATTCTACCCTGCATCCTATCTGACCACAATGGAATAAAATTACAAATCAATGACAGATTAAAAAGCAGAAACTACTCCATCACCTGGAAACTAAATAATATGCTATTGAATGATGCATGGAAAACAGAAGGCATCAAGAAAGAGATAAAAAAATTCTTAGAGGCAAATGAAAACTCTGATACAACATATCAAAATCTCTGGGATGCCATGAAGGCAGTGCTAAGAGGAAAGTTCATAGCACTAAACTCATTCATTAGAAGAAATAAAAGACAACAAATCAATGAATTGACTCTTCGTCTCACAGCCTTAGAAAAGGAAGAATAAATTAACACCCAAAGAAGTAGAAGACAGGAAATAATCAAAATTAGGGCTGAAATCAATGAAATTGAAACAAAAGAAATAATTCAAAAAATTGACAAAACGAAAAGCTGGTTCTTTGAAAAAATAAACAAAATTGACAAACCCTTAGCCACCCTAATGAAAAAGAGGAGGGAGAAAACCCAAATTACTAAAATTCGTGATGAAAAAGGAAATGTCACAATAGACACTACTGAAGTAGTGGATACAGAGGATAATTAGAAACTATTTTGAAAATTTATACTCTAGTAAAATAGAAAACCCTGAAGACAGCAACAAATTTCTAGAGGCATATGACCTACCCAAACTGAACCAAGAGGACATACACAACTTAAACAGATCAATTTCAAGCAAGGAAATAGAAGAGGCCATCAAGAGCCTGCCAACCAAGAAAAGCCCAGGTCCAGATGGATTCACAGCTGAGTTCTACAAGATTTTCAAAGAAGAATTAATACCAATTCTCCTCAAACTATTTCATGAAATAGAAAAGGAGGGAACCCTTCCAAACTCATTCTATGAAGCAAGTATCACCCTGATTCCAAACCAGAGACACATCAAAGAAAGAAAACTTCAGACCAATATCCCTGATGAACATAGATGCAAAAATTCTCAATAAAATTTTGGCAAATCTCATACAAAAGGATATCAAAAAAATAGTGCACCATGATCAAGTGGGGTTCATTCCAGGGATGCAAGGTTGGTTCAACATATGGAAATCAATTAATGTGATACATCACATCGATAGACTTAAAGATAAGAATCATATGATTTTATCAATTGATGCAGAGAAGGCATTTGACAAAATACAACACCCTTTTATGCTCAAAACACTAGAAAAACTTGGGATAGTAAGAACATTCCTCAACTTTGCAAAAGCTATCTATGCTAAACCCAAGGCCAACATCATCCTAAATGGAGAAAAATTGGAATCATTCCCTCTGAAAATGGGAACTAGACAGGGATGCCCTCTCTCACCACTGCTATTCAACATAGTCCTTGAAACACTAACCAGAGCAATTCGACAGATGAAAGAAATTAAAGGGATACGAATCGGAAAAGAAGAACTCAAACTACCATTATTTGCAGACGACATGATTCTATACTTAGAGGACCCAAAAAATTTTACCAGAAAACTTTTAGAATTAATAAATGATTTCAGCAAAGTAGCAGGATATAAAATCAACACCCACAAAGAAGTTGCATTTCTATATATCAGTGATACACCCTCTGAAAGAGAAATTAGGAAAAATATCCCATTCACAATAGCCTCAAAAAAAAAAAGAAATTAGGAAAAATATCCCATTCACAAGAAATTAGGAAAAATATCCCATTCACAATAGCCTCAAAAAAAAAAAAATAAAATGCTTGGGAATCAATTTAACAAAAGAGGTGAAAGACCTCTACAAGACACTGAAGAAAGAAATTGAAGAAGACCTTAGAAGATGGAATCTCCCATGCTCCTGGATAGGCAGAATCAATATTATCAAAATGGCCATACTTCCCAAAGTGATATATAGATTCAATGCACTCCCAATTATAATCCCAACATCATTCCTTATAGAAATAGAAAAGGCAATCATGAAATTCATTTGAAAGAATAAGAGACCCAGAATAGCCAAAGCAATCCTTAGCAAGAAGAGTGAAGCAGGAGGTATCACAATATCAGACCTCAGATTATACTACAAAGCTATAGTAACAAAAATGGCATAGTACCGGCACCAAAATAGACATGTAGACCAATGGTATAGAATAGAAGACACAGAGACGAACCCACTTACAAACAGTTACCTTATACTAGATAAAGGAGCCAAACACATACACTGGAGAAAAGATAGCCTGTTCAACAAATGGTGCTGGGAAAACTGGAAATCCATATGCAGCAAAATAAAACTAAACCCCTATCTCTCACCATGCACAAAATTCAACTCAAAGAGGATCAAGGACCTGGGAATCAGACCAGAGACCCAACACCTAATAGAAGAAAAAACAGGCCCAAATCTTCATCATGTCGGATTAGGACCATACTTCCTTAACAAGACTCCTATAGCACAAGAAGTAAAATCAAGAATCAACAAATGGGATGGATTCAAACTAAAAAGCTGCTTCTCAGCAAGAGAAATAATCAATGAAGTGAACAGAGAGCTGACATTCTGGGAACAAATCTTTGCCATACACACGTCTGATAGAGCACTAATCTCCAAGATATATAAAGAACTCAAAAAACTTAACACCAAAAAAACTAACAACCCAATTAATAAATGGGCCAAAGAGCTGAACACAAACTTCACAGAAGAAGATATACAATCCATCAACAGACATATGAAAAAATGTTCAACATCTCTAGCAATTAGAGAAATGCAAATCAAAACTACCCTAAGATTTCATTTCATGCCAGTCAGAATGGCAATTATCAAGAATACAAACAACAATAAGTGTTGGCTAGGATGTGGGGAAAAAGGCACGCTCATACATTGCTGGTGGAACTGCAAATTGGTACAACCAATCTGGAAAACAGTATGGAGATTCCTTAGAAAACTTGGAATGGAACCACTATTTGAGCCTGCTATCCCTCTCCTCTGTCTGTACTCAGAAGACTTAAAAACAGCATACTACAGTGACGCAGCCATTTCAGTGTTTATAGCAGCTCAATTCACAATAGCTAAACTGTGGAACCAACCTAGATGCCCTTCGATAGATGAATGGATAAATAAACTGTGGTATATATACACAATGGAATATTACTCAGTAATAAAAGAAAATAAAATTATGGCATTTGCAGTTAAATGGATGGAGCTGAAGAATATCATGCTAAGTGAAGTAAGCCAATCTCAGAAAACCAAATGCCAAATGTACTCGTTGATAAGTCAATGCTGATCCATAATGGGGGGAAGGACACGGGAACAATGGGGGAACTCTGTTCACAGGGGTGTAAGGGGGAAGGGGGAATGGGGACAGTAAAGATAGTGGAATATGATGGTCATCATAGCCCTAACTTTATGTATGACTGCATATATGTTGTGATTCTATACAACTTACAACTAGAGAATTGATATGTTATCCTCTATGTACAATGAATCAAATTGCACTCTGTTATCATGTAAGCCTAAATAGAACAAATAAATAAATTAAATATGAAAACAAAACAAAAAAAACTCAACACCAAAAAAAATCAAATAACCCTATTAATAAATGGGCAAATGAATTTAACAGACACTTCTCAAAGGAAGAAATACAAATGGCCAACAAATGTATGAAAAAATGTTCAACATCATTAGCAATTAGGAAAATGCAAATTAAAACTACACAGAGATTTCAATCTCACACTAGTCAGAATGGCAGTTGTTAAGAACACAAATAATAGTAAATGCTAGAGAGAGTGTGGAGAAAAAGGAATACCTTTATACTGTTGGTGGGATTGTAAATTAGTACAATCATTATGGAAATCAGTATGGAGTTTCCTCAAAATACTAGGTATGGAACTACCATATGATCCAGCTACACCATTCTTTGGTATTTATCCTGAAGAATTAAAGTCATCTTACTACAGTTATCCATGCATACCCAGATTTATAGCAGCATAATTCACAATAGCCAAACTATGGAACCAGTTTAGGTGTCCATCATCAGATAAATGGACAAAGAAAATGTGGTATATACACACAATGGCATTTTATTCAGCCATAACAAAAAAATAAAATTATGGCATTTGCATGAAAATTGATAGAACTAGAGACCATCATGTTAAGTGAAATAAGTTAAACTCAGAAGGTCGAAGGTCATATTTTTTCTTTCATGTGTGGAAGCTAGAGAGGAAAAAGAGAAAGAAAGGTGGGAGTGAATCTCATGAAAATCAAAGGGATATCAGTAGAGGAAAGGGACCAGGAGAAGAGAGGTAAGGAGAGATGAGGGAAGTGCTGGGGTGATATTGGCCAAATTATACTGTTATATTGTGTGTATGCATGACATGTAACAAAAAGTCTCATCATTATGTACAACTATAATGCACTAATGAAATGATGTGGAGGAAAAATCTTACTGAGAATCTTCTCCATTTATAGTATTTGTTTTCTGTCAGTGCTAAGTACATAATAGTTTTTAAATGAAAGTCAGTGGAAGGTTTAATATTCTATTCAACTTAATGTTCGGATACATTGGATGAACTTTCCTTGATCAGTCATTTAACTCTGGCATCATAATATTTTAGGATGAACACATCAATGGCTTGCATACAGGAAATGTGGAATAAATGAATGTACGGTGTCTAAAAGTAGTAACTATTGAGCTGTAGTATTGAATCAGGGCAAAAGGCTTATGAGAGGATTGCTGTTTATAGCTCTGCTTTATGGGTGAAAATGTCTATTTCCAGCAGTTACAGAAATTGCCCAAGTTGATGTTGCCAGAGAGAAATGGAAATGGGATTCAAACTCTGGCCTTTGATTCCAGTCGCTTTTAACTCCATGTTATGCTGCCCTCTAGTGGTAACCCCAGAGGGATCTGCCTTCCTGGGAAGTTTTACTGGTATTATGTGATTTCTTCCTCAAAATAGACTTTCAAATAACTTGTCATTGGTTTTTATGCTAATATTGCCCTACTTGCTAATTTGGATATATTTAGCTTTCTTCCCATTTCCTTGAGGGCTGAAAGATAGCCTTTATTCTCACAGAAATGTAATATGTACATTTCCCTTCTCAGCTGCAGGACTGACCTGAAAATCAGGTCAAGCAGGCAGCTTTTTGTGCATATAGAATTGAAGGAGTGCCAGGAGGCCCTCCTCACCCAGGAAATGTCCTTCGCTTGCTTCCTGGTGTTTAAAATTCCAACATGCTTCTGTTTCTAACCATGTCCTTTTTCAAAATGAAATACCTTGGGGATAAAGGACATTATAACCTAAGCATCCTGCCAGCATTCTTGTTTTTCTTTAACTACCAATCTTTTACTTAAGAGAGATTTTTGGAAGTGGACTCCAGCCAGGTCCACTGAGTGCTAGAGATTCAAAGCTCATTAGAAAGAGATCTCTGATCTCAGTAAAGTTTGATTAGGGAAGCAGATACATGTAAATGAAACACAATATACTGTTTTAGATGCCAGGATGCAGGCCTTTATAAGATGCAGGAAAATTCAAAAGGGAGGAATGTACTGTCTCTACTTGGAAATATGAGAGCATACCTCGGTCAACTGAAGTCCTTCACACTTTAGTAAGAATGTATTTAAAGACTTTTGTTTTAGAAGGCATTCTTTGATGATGGGAAAAGGTTTGCAGTAAGCATAAGTTCATGTCCATACTATAGAACAGTGATCAGAAAGAGTTCCTTTCCAAGTTTAACTAGCTCAGTAATGGAAACATTAACCACCCAGTTATGTAAGCAGCTCAGAGGTCATTCTTGTCAATTTCCTTCCTTTCATCCTCGCAAAGTCTAGATGATTATGTCTCCTACACACCTCTTACATGGAGATACTTCTTTTTAACTCCACTGGGTTTATCGTAGCCTAACTTACCAGCTTCTCATATTTGGACATTCTATTGGTTCTGCTTGGATCCACTCTCATCTGAGTCCACCCATGTCTATCCTACATCCATTTGATTATATCAATCCATTCGATGCCTTTACACAGATGTTAGGGTAAGAAACAAAATTCCTAAACATCTACTAGACTCTACCTGATCTGACTTTAATTGACACTGTTACCTTTCTCTGAGACTAATCTTCACTCTCAGACACACCTGTATTAGGTGACATTTTAGAACATTATTCTACTTCATGCCTATAGAAGATTCCTACCAACAGTCCCATCTTCACCAATCTCTGTGTCCACACTCTTTTCTACACAAAATTTCAGTGTACTCCCACTGATGGTGATACATAATTGCCGGGCTCTGAGTTCAGCCAAGTAACTTGCTTTGGCCAATAAAATTAGATAGTGTTCAGAGCCCAGGCCTCAGAGGCCTCACATGTTTCCACTGATCCCCTTGAATCTCTCCCTTTTATGTGAGAGGAATATGCTCAGGGCAGTCCTTTGGTCCCAAGGGAAGGATGAGGGGCATCTGGAGCAGAAATGCCCAATTGTGCCCAGCTTATAGCAAGTGAGCCCCAGTGAACAAATGGATTTATGGGAAAGGATATCATTTTAAGTGTTCTGGGGTTGTTTGTTATGTAGCAACAGCTAACTGATACCCTAGACACAATGATTCACATTTTTCTAGGGCTTGGTAGATATTCTCTATCTTTACTCTTCCTTAAACTTTTATATTTGGCAACTGTTGAGGATTGAGTTTCAGTAATGAAACAGTGGCTAATTCCCCTATGACTCCTCTGTGACTTTCCAGATATAATGAGGGCTTTCTTGCCAATCCCATAAACTGGATGAATGAAACTGGGCATCGATCTTTCCCTTCCTGCTACAGCAACTTTTCATCCCAGGGAGGGACAGCAAATCTGCTGCCACAACCTGGAGGTCACACTGAATGTTTGTTCAGAGCTGGTTTCTGAAGTGACATAATCCACTTGATTCTAGATAAGGGAAGAGTCTGTCATAACAGGCATTTTAAAGGTCAGGCTAGAATCAAGCAGGACATCTTGTTCCTTTAATCCTTGTCCTTTGAATTTCTCTTTGAAGAGCTATTGAATATTTCTGGCCTTTCCATTTTCTCTTCCCACACAAAACCTATTATTTAAATGGATGCTAATGAAGCCATAGGGTAAAGCATGGACAATTCAAAATGAAAACTTTGAGTGCCTGTTGGGTCTATCATATCCTGAACGCAAAGGGATGGCAAAATGCTGTGCCCTGAAAGGAGACTCCTGAACTCAAGACTCTTACACCCTTGCACTCCCGGACCAGGTGTGAAGAGTGACTTGGGAGTTGTGCAGGTACACTGACTACTACATCATCAGGCCAGCTGTGTTAGAACAGAAATAAAGATGTAAAAGGAAATGGTGCATAGGTGTCATGGCATGGGAGGAAACCTGTGTATACACACCTGGAGTGATGCAGTTCTTCTCCCTGAAATAAAATGTAAAAGTCTTTGTTTTAGTCTTGCTCGAACCCATCCAATGCTCCAAAGCAGAGGTTTTGTTTTTGGGAGGAGATACCAAGGCTTGAACTCAGGGACACTAGACCACTGAGCCACATGCCCAGCCCTATTTTATATTTTATGTAGAGACAGGGTCACACTGAGTTGCTTAATGCCTTGCTTTGGCTGAGGCTGGCTTTGAACTCATGATCTTCCTGCCTCAGCCTTCCGAGCTGCTGGGATTACAGGTGTGTGCCACTGCACCTGGTTGAAAGACATCTTGAAAGGAGAAACTATGAACTCTCCCAGCTGAAATGTTCTCTCTGGATTTGGGGGGGTGGTGGGGGAGAAGGGGAATAAGGATTTTTGAATAATTAGCTCTTTCTCCTCTTTTAAATCAGCCTCGCCCTGTCTTCAAATGGTGTTTTGCAAGAGAGCCACCACTGCTACCCAGTGCCTGACAGACCTCAGATAGCCTCACTTTAGAGTGCCCTTAAGGACACAGGAGAAGGTGAATTAGGATAGACATCCACTTTCCTTCCCCCAAATATGGCACCTCTTTTACTTGAGTGCCAATGCTTCTAAAGGGTGTGTCTGTCCCTTCAGCCATGTTTTCCTGTGCTGTCTCCCATTCCAGAACCCCTTGCTCCTTGGAGGAATAGGCAACCCTGAGACCCAATTTGCTTTGCAGTCTACCAAATGCTAGGCAGGAGGCTTAGGGCTGAGTTACCTGAGGTCTTGAGGACTCTGCAGAGGGGCTGGGCAGTGAGTGGCCTTCTTGCCCTGGAAGAGAGGCCCAGTGAGAAGAGCCCTCATTGATGGGCAGAAGCCCAAGAAGGACATGTTCATCAGGGGGCCTGGTTTGGGACTTGAAGGAGTCGGCTGTGCTGAGGACACTTTCAGGATCTGAAAGCAGTCTTGAGCGGGGCTTCAGGGAAGGTGAAGAATCTTTTGGGCTTCCAGGTAAACTCTTGGAAAGGTGACCTGGGGAGCCTGTAGGATCTCTCCAGCTTCTCTGGGTGGGTGCTTCCAAGACATCTTGTTGAGGTGGTGAGATGGAAGTCCCCTGGATACTGCCCCTTAATCTCCTCAAAGTGGGAGAGGTGGAAATGCGGCCAGGGGCTTGCCGGTCAAACTGGAGAAGATTCCCCTGGTTCTCACAACGCTTCCTTGACAGGTTGCAGGGCCCCTGAGGAGAGGTCCCATAGCCCTGGGGTTGCACTGTTGGACAGGAAGACTCTGTTCTCCCCACAAAGCTAAGAGGACCGATGGATGGAAGCTTCCAGGAGACAGCATCTGGTTTGCTGTTCTCGGGAGCATGGTGGGGTTGCTCGGTTTCCAAATCCGAGGGCCACTCTTCCTCTGGCACTTCTTGGTCCTTTCCCAAAGGAGAATCACAAGCTGGTTGCTGCATCTCCAGTGAGGAGGAGCAAATTGCGGACTCTGCAGTAAATGAGGAGACTGAGGTAAGGACAAAGGTGTCTGAAACTTCCAAGGAAAACTTCTAGCACTTCAGAGGAGACAGGTAGAGCCTAGTTCACATTAGTATCCTTTACGGAGCATCATGAGCATATGTGATTCCCGCTGTCATGTCTAAATAGTATACTGAAATCTGTTTACTGTCTACATAATAATTTTTCTAGTTCCAAACAAACAAACAAACAAAAACTTAAAAAGCTTTAGTGACCTAAGGGGTTCCTTGGAAGTCACATAGCTAGCCACCTTTTGATTATTCCATTTCAGGAGAATCACATACACATTAAATTCTCCTTACATTCAGCTTGTATGTATGTGTGTGTATATTTATGTACTTACCAAAGTACATTCTAGAACAAAGAGAGTAAGATCTTTTCTTTAAGTTTTAAATTACATAATGAGACATGATAATAAATGTAAAGTATTTGACAAAAGACATTTCAGATTTTATTAATCCCCATATTTAAAAACAATGACTTGAATTTGAAAAGAAAAACTCAGGCTTCACCAGATGCCCTGCTTCTCACGATTAGCTTGTTTTCTAGGATTCACACAGGCACAGTTACCTCCCTATTAAGAAGCCCTTTTCAGGCTCAAGGAAGGACTGATTCTTCCATTTGACAATTTGATTCATGGCAAAATGGAAATGATCTATGGCAGTTCTTTTATTTTGTAGTTTCCCACATGAACAAAGTATTTCTGTGTGGGAAAACATCATTCCTCACCCACCCATCCATCAATTACATCGTGACTGTCAACAATCATGTACAGATGAAGGGTGAAACCGTGATGTAGAGAATATGGCTGTCTTCCTTTGCCATGGGCAATAGGCAAGGTGGCTTCAGACTGTGCGTGTATGGTTTGTGGATGGAATATCAGCTGTCCATTGCTTATTCTGAGACCTCTTTAGCAGTTTGAACAAGTCTACAATTCTACAGTGAAACAGCAATCTGGAACCCTTTGGGAATGAATAAATTTGAGTCACCAAAATTTAAGGATACTAATAATCCATGTTTTTTAGTGCTATATAATTTCAATTGCATTGACGATACTTTTTAGTAGAGTGTTTTCTCTAGTGTATGATTTGCTTCAACTTGCTAACAGCAAGGGCTGAAAGCCAATAAACTTTTTCTTGTGACCTCACCTCATTGTGTTGACTATCACTCAATTACTATGTTGAAATATGGTGATTGTTACTGTGTTTGTTGAAGTTCTGTGGAGAAGACAATAATCAGTACAGGCTTTTATATCTTATGATTATCTACCTCCCCACCAATGGCCCACACTATTCTACTCCCTTTCTATTCATTCCTTTTCATTGCACTTCCTCACCTATGGCAGCACTATCTCCCTTCAATTGTTTCCTTTGATCTATTTCTGGCATAGAAGTCAAACAACTTGGTGTAGAAAGAACTAACAGGCTCTTAGATTCATCCTTATCAGTAAAGAGGAGGAACCTGGTGTTACCATGTGGTCATGACTATGTTGATACTTACTCCCTGATTCTCATTCGGTTTCAGGTCAGATAAAACTAACAGGTGCTGGATTTTCAACTGGAGAGTTGTTTAAGGAACTACTTAGACAGCAATGAAAGTGGATTCAATTCTTTTTTACAAAAGAAATTTGAAGTCTTCAATGTTGGGTTTGCTAGCATGTTTGGAGCTGAGGATTTGAATGTTATAAAACTTCACGTGTTACACTGGAACGCATGGGGTACCCTGTATTGGGGATAAAGAAAGGAGGGTAATTCCAGCTAGAATCTATATTCAGTGAGAGCAAGGCTGCATGGATTTGTTCTGAGACTGGTAATTTCTGGCTGCTGCTCTTGAGATTAATAGCAGCTTTGTTGGAGAAGAGAAGGCCCGCCCTGACCATTGATGAGCTCCGTTAGCTGTGTTAGGCTTGTTCAGGTCCCGAGGCCCTGGCTGTTTCATGGAGGACTAAGTTCCTCATTTTCCTGCCAAAAAAATGTCTGAGCTGAGGCCTGGAGTTATAGGTACTTTCACATAGGCACACACCCGAGGATTGTATTATTTTTCTCCTTTAGAGGATCATTCAAGTTCAAGGCAGCAATAATGTTAAAGAAATTCATCATCATAGTCCTAACTTTATGTATGACTGCATATATGTTGTGATTCTATACAACTTACAAC
>PVHX01011266.1:0-65190 GCA_004024805.1 Geosciurus inauris
AAGAATGACCGTAAACATAAAAGGATTTACTAAATTTGAAAATCACCAGTTGCAATGTCCAATATAAAAAGTGGTCCAGGCAAGGACTGCCAATGCACAGACTGCACTGAATGCACGAAGTGGAGAAGATATATGTGCACATAGTCTCAAGAATCACCATGCAGAGTATGTAATAGGAAAATGCACCTTTAAAATGAAGGAATGTAGCTGGACATGGTGGTGCAAACCTGTAATCCCTGCTACTAAGGATGGTGAAGAAGGACTGTAAGTTCGAGGCCAGCCAGGGCAACTTAGAGTCTGTCTCAAAATAAAAGAGGGCTGGGCTGGGGATATAGCTCAGTAGTAGTGAGCCCCGGAGACGGACAGCCCCCCCCCCCCCACACAGATAAGGAAGCAACATGAAGGCCACCCCTTCCAGGGCCTCAAATTAAGCACTGTCAACAGTGGGGCCACCCTAACCCTGTACATCCCATGATGTAATGATAATTAACAAGTAGTATTATTAAAAATATTTAGCTAAATTTAATCACATGGAAACAATCAGATAAATACAGAACGCAGGATGGTTTTAGAATAACTGAGCTGGGTTTTTTTGTTGTTGTTATTTTTTTAAAGTAAATGTTCTGGAGGAAATAAAACACTATTATAGCTAAAAAAACTTACTTAAGAGACATAGTAATCAAATGAAATGCAACATGTAAATCTTGACTGGATACTAGATTTAAAATGATAAAAACAAAAAAAAAAACACAGGGTACAGAAGATATTTATGTTATAAATGAAAAAAATAAGATATGGACTATATCTTAGATGATATTTATGTTGATTTCTAGGGTGTGATAATGGTAATTAGATTATATAGAAGAAAGCCTGTATTCTTCAGGTTCATATGTTAAAATTTTTTTAAAGGTTGACTTTTTAATCATAACTTTATTTTTATTTATTAATTTGTATGTGGTGCTGAGGATCAAACTCAGTGCCTCACCTGCGCTAGGTGAGCGCTCTACCACTGAGCCACAACCCCAGCCCCATATGTTAAAATTTTTAAAGTGTTATGACTCTAACTTTCAAACATTTCAACCAAAAAAGTACACATGAAATATATATATATAAATGAGAGAAAAAGCAAATGTGGCGAATGTAAACAACTGGTGAATCCAGGTGGAGGGCTGTCTGGGTGTTCACTGAATTCTTTCAAAAGAAAGGGCAGAAAATATGTATGGAATTTTTCAAAATCAAATGTTGAAGGTTCAAAACATTTCCAGGTTTCACGTGTAACTGCCAGGCTGGATGGAGCAGGCATGGGGAGGCCTCCAGGAACCTGTATCCAACAAACCCAGGTTGATTCTCACACTTGGGTGAGTCTGGACACATCACTGATGTAGTTTGTTTTTAGCTACCTTTTATCCCTATAGTCTGCTGACTTGACCTTGTTTTTGGTTCTTGTTTTCTTCTATATTATTTACTTTATGGAGTAGAAAAACTTGTCTGAGTAGGTAATTATTGCACTTGGTAGTTTCCTGCTCACATATTTACCATTTTTTGTCTTTTTTTTTTAATATTTATTTTTTAGTTGTAGGTGGACAGAATATCTTTATTTTATTTTTTTTATGTGGTGCTGAGGATCGAACCCAGTGCCTCACGCGTGCTAGGCGAGCACGCTACCACTGCGCCATAACCCCAGCCCCCCATTTTTTGTCTTTTTATACTCTTCCTCATATGCATTTACAATTGTGTTCCTATTGAGGATATACATTGAATTTTAAATTGCAATTTTTTTCTTGTTACTGAGGATTGAACCCAAGGACACTCCTCCACTGAGCTACATCCCCCATCGTTTTTACTTTTTACTTTATCTTATCTTACAAGATATCAGTAAATTGCCAAGGCTGGCCTGGAACTTGCTGTCTTCCAGGGTAGGCCCCCATGTTTGGATTACAGGCAGTTTAATTATGTAAATTTGGATTCCTGTGCAGTTTAATTGTGCTATTTTTATATAGTTACATAATGTTTATAATGTTACATGAGGTTCGCGTTTATGTGTTTTATGGTTGCATCGTATTCCCAATGAGTTGATGTCCCTTTTTATTTTTAACGCTTATGTAGACATTTAGTTGATTTAGGCATTTGACTTTTTTAAGCAACATTGTAGTGACAACTTTCCTACATATAGCCTGTTTCCTCAAAATAAATTCTGAAAACAGTGTATCAGGCTTTTTTTTTTTTGTCTTCAGCATATTTGAAGCTCAATTTTGAAAGGGCACTACATGTACCCTTTTTTTTTGGTACCGGGGATTGAACTCAGGGGCATTCGACCACTGAGCCACACCCCCAGCCCTATTTTGTGTTTTATGTAGAGACAGGGTCTCACTGAGGTGCTTAGTGCCTCACCGTTGCTGAGGCTGGCTTTGAACTCGCAATTCTCCTGTCTCAGCCTCCCTGAGTGCTGGGATTACAGGTGTGCGCCACTGCACCCGGCAGGACATGTACCTTGTTAGACATGTACCTTGTTCATGGATGCAGCATTCAAAAACTGCCCCACAGGCTCTCACTGCTGCTCCACACAAGTATTCTTGGAGGTTTTCACCCAGGAAGAGCTGCATTCTGTGGTCCTCATGCCTGTGTCATTCCATGTTCAAGTGTTGCTTAACAGCAAAACTGGGCACAGGGGCACACAGGAGGGTTACTCCTCAGTAGTAGTCTTGAGTGCTCAAAGTAAATGTAGGGGACCTTTTCATCACCACACTTCTGGTTAATCACAGGAAAATCTATGCTTGTCATTGTAGGGGAGTGAGTGGGAAGCCTGAGTTGACCAAGTGTCAAAACCCAGAACAACTTCCCACTCATTCTCTCTGCCTCCCAGTAAACACTGATAAGATTGAGGTCATGTGTGTGTGTTTTTGAATATAAAGGCATTATACACACACACACAGACACACACATCTTTTTAGTTGTGGCTGGACACAATACCTTTATTTATTTTTATGTTTATGTGGTGCTGAGAATCAAACCCAGTGCCTCACGTATGCTAGGTGAGCATTCTACCATTGAGCCACAACCTCAGCCCAAGGTCATGTGTGTTTGATGTTGTAGGAGATGGTGACATTTAAGGACGTGGCTGTGGTCTTCAGTGAGGAAGAGCTATGTCTGCTAGACTCTGCCCAGAGGAAGCTGTACCAAGATGTGATGCTGGAGAACTTCAGGAACCTGCTCTTAGTGGGTGAGTTTAGTTCCCCTCTCTAATGGTATTTCAACTCCCAGGAGTGGTTTTGTGTCCTTGGGTGTTCAAGTTTGAGGATGCAATGAGAACCTCAATTCCTAGTAAATTTTATCTAGGTGTTACCTAGCGTGTGTTTTAAGCCTGTGTCTCTGTGTGTTTCCTGGGCACCAACCATTCAAACATGATATGTTCCTCCTGATAAGGAAAGAGAAGTTCTGGATGATGAAGACAGCTATGCAAAGAGAAGGGAATTCAGGTGTGAAGCAAGCAAATGTGAGTTCTTGTAATTGACTGTTCCATCTGTTTTACTCTCAGGATGCTGGGCAGCAGCAGTAAACCCCAGGTCCCAGTCAGTCACACAATCATGAGAGTAAACAAACAATACTATACAATGTACTGTATTAAGTAAAGGATGTGAGATAGTATTTTATAAACTAAGTTCTGTGTTAGATGATTTTGCCCAGGTGTAGATTAATGTAGGTTGTTCTGAGAATGTTTAAGGTAGGCTAGGCTAAGCTCTGGTGTTGAGTTAGGTAAGTATATTAAATGCATTTTTTAATTGAACCATGGGCTTATCAGTGTATAATACCATTTTAAGTTGCAGAGCATCTGTATTTTTGTTTTCCCATCTCTCCCCTTTGCAATATAATCTCAACAAGGGAGAAGTTATCTATTTTGTTTATAGCTGTATCCTCATTTTATAGAATAGTTTTGGTGTATTGCAGGTATTGGCAAATATTTAACCTGATAAATGAATTAATGGATGGGAGAACTTCACTGTCTCCAGGGGTCATGGATATAGCTAATAAGTGATACACAAGCCAAGTGTATCAGAACTGTTGGGGAGTTTTTTCTTTCTTTCTTTTTTTAATCTTTTTCAATCTTTGAATGGCTGCTAATCCAATTTCAGCCTTCTTGGTTTTCCTTGACATGATTGTGCTGTACATGTGTGCACTTGACCTACTCCCAGGGAAAATTCTCGGCATTCTTTTAGTGACCACACTGAGTAACATGCCTTCTACTCTGACTTTTCCTGAAGCCTTCCATAGTTCTTTTCTGGCAAGAAATCCTTCCTGACATCCAGTTCCAAGGCAGCTCCCTCATCAAGGGAAAAGAAATCTTAATTTCCTGAGGTCTCAGACAACAACTGGCTTTAGGCTTCCTTTCTCCTTTGAATGATTTCTCTCTCTGCAGCTCTTTGTCTTCTCCAAATTCTAATGCCCATTACTGCACCCAGATTTCACCTTCCTTCTGCCTGAAAGTGAGATGAGGCACACAGGTGAATGTTGCCTGTATTTCTTCTCATATTTCTTAAATACATGGTATATATCTCTGCATCTTTATTTTATACTAATTTAGTTGTTAATATGTTAAAGAATGTAGATTTCACACATATAGAGACCTACTTCTGTATTTTGAACTTGTGAACTTTATCCCTGGAAAGCACTGGGAAAGTGCCCTCTCAAAACATAAACTTTCTAAAAGAGATTCTCCATTCTACCCATAAAACTCCTATTTCTAAATGACTGTATATTCCAATGCATATCAGTAGTTACATACTTACCTGTTAATATTTTCCAAGATTTCCATTGGAAGTTAACTTTCAGTTTGAAACACTTAATTTTGGACTTGGCACTATCCTGACCAATGTTTTCAGTGTTTTATGAGCATGAGAAATACATCTTTTACCATAACCAGGTTGGACGTTTTCCATGTGTGTAGATGTACCTGGGAGACTTCAGAAGGCATTTCATGTAATAATACCTTTCCTGCTTGTCACAAAGTTCTGATAGTTTCTATTATAGTTCTTTTTTTAAAAAATGCTTACTATGTTACAAATTTATTTCATAGCTCCCTAAATGTTTTTAGTCTTTAGTTTGAAAATGGTTATAAAGGCCTAATTGCATCCTAAATTTTCCACACTCTGTTTTCAAAGAGTGCAGTAGTTGCTGGCAGAACCAACCAGGGCATAGCCCCTCACACTTTTGTTTCACTCCAGGTGAATTATTGCCACCTTTGATTTTTTTCAATAGGATCATCACCTTTTTATACCTGTCTAGGGTGGGCTTTCAGATTCCTGTCACAACTGATTTGTCTACACACACCCCACTCTACTGTGTATGTCTGTGCACTACTAAGCATTGAACCTGGGGGCGCTGTACCACTGAGCTACTTCCCCAGCCCTTTTCATTTTTCATTTTGAGACAGAGTCTCCCTAAGTTGCAGAGGCTGCCTGGAACTTGAGATCCTCCCGTCTCAGCTTCCTGTGTTGCTGGGATTGTTGTTGTGCACCACCACGCATGGCTTATTTGTCCCTTTCTTTTTTTCTTTTTTCTTTTGGTACTAGGGATTGAACTTGGGTACTCGACCACTGAGCCACATCTCAGCCCTATTTTGTGTTTTACGTAGAGACAGGGTCTCACTGAGTTGCTTAGCGCCTCGCCATTGCTGAGGCTGGCTTTGAACTCACAGTTCTCCTGTCTCAGCCTCCCAAAGTGCTGGGATTGTAGGCGTGTGCCACTGCACCCACCTTCCCTTTCTTATTTTAATAAAACCAAGTTATCATCTGTGTTAATTTGTTATAAGAATAGGTATGCATGTTATAAAATTCTTGTGCAGAAATACTTTGGTCTAAACACTCCCAGGTATTTGATATTTAGGAATGTGATGAGTTTAACCAACTACAAAGTTGAGAGAGACAGTTTATACAAGACTGCTTTTACTTCATACCAACGACAAATTTGTAGTTTCCCAGCAATACCTTCACATTAACTAATTCACACAACTTTGCTTTATTTTTATAGAGGGCCTAGTGCTATATTTGAAGTAGAAAGAATCAAAACTTGCTGAGTGGTTTCATTTCCATGGTGACAGAATTTTATAGGGAAAAGATGTATATTGCCCTTGTTCCATGCAGGTGGTAGAAATGAGGTTCCTTTTGGTGGAATGGGCTGGCTAAGAAATAAAAGCTAGGATAAATAGAATGGCAAAATAACCACAGAACACAGAAAGTAGTTCCAAAGTGAGGGCAGGATGGGCAAGCTGACCAGACCTGTTCACCTTCTAAGAAAGAAAGGAGCCAGTGTCTGCTTTATTTATATTGGAAAACATCAAAGAAGTTCCATGTGAGTTCTTCACCAAAATAGGATAAAGGTAGGGGCAGGTAGGTGCTCAGTTCCTAATGGGTTACACCCATCTCTGGTGGTAATGTGCTGGACCTCTCTGGGGTGGGAGGGCGGGAGAGATCACGTGGACCAAGAGGTCTATCTCTGGGAGTGCTGCAAGAAGTTCCGAAAGCCAGACCTATCTCTTCCCTGGCTGCAATGCTGAGAAGAGGTCCTCATGTATTCCATGGATGGCTTCCCACATATTCCCCCTTTTTTACTTTGCAAGTGTAAATGAAGAGCTATTATTTCAAGTTCTTGGATTCTTGATCTGAGGGTACGAAACAACTTATGATACAAAAGAGAATTAGCAGCAAACATATCATTCCAATAATATACCATGCAGAATGTTTCAGCATGTTTCCAGGATTAAAGCATTTAATTCTTGAAATATTTTATCTGCTAGAGATGTAGGATCCATAAGATCTATTTTGCTTTTTTAAATATCCTGGATGTGATGATGTAACTCCATAATATCCAGGCTATTATTATTGCTATGCCAAATACCCATTAGATGATTTTTAACCTTTACCCAGTTCCATTGGGAAGCATTATATTTGGCTGCAGTGACAGACATATTCATAGTCAGCATGGCATTTAAGCATTTCCTTAAACTTGAGAGTGGAAAGCTCATTACCAATATTTATGATAGTAGCGTTGAAGGCATTCAACTTAGTTGAATTACCATATTGCTCTTGTAGGGGCATTAACAGTGGAAAATGTTAATAAATATATAGGCTCTTGTGGATTAAATCTAGTAAGCTGGGCAGACTTAATGGCAGCTTCAACTTTTGTCAAGACAGTCGTTGCTTCTGTCATAAGTTGATGAGGAGAAGTTGGAGAAGGATCTCCCTGTAAAATTTAAAATAAAGGACTCAAATCTGCAGTTAGCTTTAAACTTGGTTATAGCCAGTTAATATCACCTAGTAATTTTTGAAAGTCATTAAGCATATGTAAACCATCAACTCTTATTTGTAGATTTTTACAGATGAATCATGCATCCTTTGATTAAGTGGCCTAAATATTGAAAAAGAGAAGCCTTTTGTACCTTCTCAGGTGCTATGCATAAACCCATTGCAGTAAGTGAAGTTTCTAATTGAGCAAAAACTTTTAAAAGTACATCTGAACTAGCATGAGCCAAAAGAATATCATCCATGTAATGGATTATATATGCATCAGGGAATTGTTTTTGTATTGCAGCTATAGACTGTGCTACAAAATTCTGACATAATGTTGGACTATTAGTCATTCCTTAAAGTAACACCTTCCATCAAAATCTCTTAACTGGCTCTTTGAAATTTATAGCTGGGATGTTAAAAGCAAATCTCTTACAATCATCTGGATGCAATAGTATAGTGAAAAAATAATCTTTAAATCTATTGCTATTAATTGATAATCAAGAGGGATGACTGTAGGAGAAGGAAGCCCAGACTGTAAGTCTCCCATTTGTTCCATAGTATGACTAATAGCTCTGAGATCTTGTAACAATCTCCATTTGCCAGATTTATTTATTTATTTATTTATTTGGTATCAAGGATTGTTGAGCCCCATCTGCGGTTCTATTTTGTGTTTTATTTAGAGACAGGGTCTCATTTGAGTTGCTTAGCACCTCACTGTTGCTGAGACTGACTTGAACTCAAAATTCTGTCTCAGCCTCCCAAAGTGCTGGGATTACAGGCATGCACCACCACAACCAGCCCAGATTTTTTCTTTACCACAAAAATTGGAGTATTCCAAAGAGTAAGAGTAGGCTTGATATGACCAGCTTGAAGCTGTTCTTGGACTAGAATTTTGGCTACTTGGAGTTCTTCCCCTGTAAGGGGCCATTGGTCAATCCAGACAGGATCATCAGATATCTGATTAATTTTCTCTAGTGTTTTCTGGGCTGGGGAAGAAACCAATGCCCTCATTAAAAATTTTGATTGGATGAATTAGATAATTTAAATTGTCTTCATTGAGAAGACTGAGTCATAGGTAAATACCCTTGTTGTTGATTTCCTTTTAACCCTTTAGTGGAAATAGATCCTTGATTAAGCATTTGAGATGACTACAAGGAGTTAGGAGTTATTAATAATACTCCTAGGCTACTCAAAATATCTCTTCCGCATAAATTTACTGGCAAAGTATCAAGGATGTAAGATTTAAAAAATCCTGTATTGCCATCTTTATCTTCCCCTAGGAGGTATTAAGCACTTTAACAGGCTGAGAGATCTGTCCAATCCCTTCCAGACTGGCAGGTACAGTATGTAAAGACCAGTCTCAGGGGCAAAATCTACTAGAGACAATGGAGATGTTGCTCCTGTATCCAACATCCCCTTGAAAATTTATAGTTAATTTTAAGATCTAATAGAGGGTGCGCGTGCTTAACTAACTGAGCTCAGTAAGCTCTGTTCAGGGACCAGGAAGTCTGAACTTCATGGGGATCATCTGCTAAATCATTCCCTGTGGAACGACAAGGCAAGAAAATTATTTGTCCAATTGTATCCTTTGGAGAAAACCAAATAATGGAATTTGTGTAAAGCCGAACGACCAGATGGAAGTAAAACAGGACTGAACAGACTTTATTCTGGGAAGGACACTCCTGGGCCACTTCTCCCGCCCAGTCACCAGGCTTGAACAGGTTGGAAAAATGGCGACAGTACCTCGTGCTACACAGAATTTTAAGGGCCTTCCCCATCTGGAAGAGGCAGGCTTGAGGCCAGAAGGGAAGGGCCTGGGGCAGGAAGAGGTGTTGATCTAGAGTCCAGTGTCCTCTGAGATTGGTTAGGTGCATTTAGTGAGGTCAGAGTCCTTCTGGGATGAGCCGAGAGCCATGGCAGTTCTCATATCGGAGGTTTGCTGCTCTTTCCTTACAGACTACTGGAGCCCGCCATGTTGGAGTCAGGGGCTGAGGGGGCTGCGTGGTGAACGCCAAGGGTGAGGGACGGGTTTGGATTGGTGGCGGTGGGTGGTGGTGGCTGCTGCCACTGCGCACCGAGAGCTGGCTGGCGGCTGATAGGAGATTGTTTTCTGCGTCTGCCTCTGACCTAACAATTTGTTTGAACCATAATTTTAATTTCCCCATTAAAATTTACATCAAGAACACCCAGTAATACCTGAATTCCATTTTGAGTTAGATTAGTCCTTCCCAATATTAAACCCACTGTGTCTGGCAGTAGTGGTCTGTAAATAACTGTTGGAATTATCTGTGAACCCATCTCTGGAGTCAGTATGAATTCTGAGGTAGGACAGAGCTCCAAGCTCCCAGTTCTGGAGCGGAAAATGTCTTGGATATTCTGTGATACTGAGCCTACATGTTAGCAGGCTGTGCTAGAGTAATGATGGGATGACCTGAAGCCAATAGCTGCTGCTCTGGAACAAATTGTAATGCCCTCGTTGTTCGGCAGGACCGAGCCTGGCCCTATCTCTAGTTCCCCTGCTGCATAAGTGGAGGCAGCCCATTTACAACATGCTGGGCATGGCATTCCGCTACCCAGAGGCATCCTCTAAGGCATTGTAAACAAATTCCTGGCACATTTTTTTGTCCTTATGGCCAATTACAATCTCTAGCGATGTGCCCCATTTTTCAGCAATTGAAACACTGCTTTTTGGAGTGTTTCTCCTTTGATGGAGGTTGCAGAACCTGTTTTAATATGGCAGTCATCACTAAACCCTGCAAATGTACCTGTCATATGTCCTTGCAAAGGCCAATATAATCTGAAATCCATCCCTTTTCACTATGGGGTTGAATTACTTCTTGGCAAGCTTTATTAGCATTTTCAAAAGCTAGCTGTTTATCTAATATTTCAGAGGCATTTGGATCTCTGACCATAGGGTTTGCTGCTTGACATGAGCGTGCCACAAAGTCTGAGAAATTCTTTTGTGGCCCCTGCTGGATCTGACTGAAGTCTAAAGTTTTTTCTCCCTTAGTAGGTCATTCTCTCCATGCCCTTCTTGCACTGATTATAAGCTTGTAAATCGTAATTTAACTGTTGTCCTAAATCAGCACATTGTCCCGTCCCAGTCAACATGTCTACCATAATATTAATTCCATGCCTTCTATTACTTTCTGCCTGCTCAGAGCAGAAATCCATCCAATTAGATCTCCACAGCAAATAATCGCCTCCTGAAAGACAGGCTTTCACTAGCATTATCCAATCATGAGGTGGCAAAGTCTCCTTACACACTGATTTTATCAGGCTTTGAATGGAAGTTCCGGTCAGGCCATACATGAGCAAGTGAATTTTAATTCTTTTAATGGTTTAAAAGAAATGGCAGTATGAACTTGCACACATAGGTTTTGCTCATCTAACTGTTCAAAAATTGGAAATAATTTGAATCCTGTTATATCTTCTCCTACCTCTAAGGCGATTTTTGAGGCCAGATAGGAGTGGGGAAGGGCTTGTGGCTGCCATATTTGAGGGTGTGAACCTTGGCCTTCACTGGGGGAGAGAATGGATCACTGTGGCAGGACCATTTAAATGCAAATTAGAGGTCTGCTTCCAATTGAGTTCTTCCTGAGAATCTTCCGCCAAATCTGCCAGCTTGACCCTTTCTCCCATCTTCCTGAATCTGTCCTCCTAAGGATATTTGATCTGGGCTGTTTCCCAGCCTTTTGCACACTACAAATAATGAATTGCACTCTGGCTGTGCCTGAAGGCTGTTTCCTTGCCTCTGGCTTGCTATGAATGAAGCATGCTTTGGTTCTGCCCTCAGGCTATCTCTCTGAGTTTCCCAAGCCTCAGAAGGGGCATGATTTTGTTCTGGCATTAACTATTCTCCCTGTCTTTGGTGCATTAAGTTACTGCAGACGAGTCCAGCAAGCCTGTTTATTGGGTCTAAGACTTTTAACTGCGTCTCTAAGGCCCATAAGTAAATCTCCTGAAGACCATCATATCCTGATCTGAATACAAATACATCTCTATTGCAGTTTAAATATTTTCTTTTTTTTTAATATTTATTTTTTAGTTGTAGGTGGACAGAATATCTTTATTTTATTTTTATGTGGTGCTGAGGATCGAACCCAGTGCCTCACGCATGCTAGGCGAGCACACTACCACTGCGCCATAACCCCAGCCCAGTTTAAATATTTTCTATGTTCTCTAACCTCTAGGTAGGTCACCTAAGATACAGCCTGCATGTAGCTCCCTGCTGAGTTTTTCCCAGGTGTGTAAATCAAGAAATTCCTCTTCACAATACCACAAACTTCTTAATCATTTCTAAGAACTTAGTGAGTGGGGATCTTTTTAATTCCTTTTCCTTTTGTTTTACTGTTGTCTTAAGAATTGTAAAATAAATTTCTTTCTCTGAAGACAGTGAGTTTCCTATGCTTAACTTCCCATGATAAATAACTTTCTCTCTCTCTTTCTCTCCATATGCTAATCCACAATGTGCTAATCCATGCACCCGATTTTCCTGTGAGAGGGCCAACCACCCACTGGTTACCTTTTAATTCCATGCAATGAGGTCTCTGTTCCAGGCACCAGTTATCACCCACGTCCTGCACAGGCAATGGGAACGGGTTCCCTTTGGTGGAATGGGCTGGCTAAGAAATAACAGCTAGGATAAATAGAATGGTAAAATAACCACAGAACACAGAAAGTAGTTTCCAAGTGAGGGCAGGACGGGTAAGCTGATCAGACCTATCTAGCTTCTCACAAAGAAAGGAGCCTGTGTCTGCTTTATTTATATCAGAAAACATCAAAGTTCCATGGAAAGTTCTTCAGCAAAATAGGATAAAAGTGGGGGCAGGTAGGTGCCCATGGGTTACGCCCATCCCCAGTGCTGCTACGCTGGACCTCTCTAGCAGAGCGGAGGGGAAGGTCACATGCATCAGGTGGTCTATCCTCATGTGAGTGCCCACGGGAAGTTCCCAATGCTAGACCTATGCCTTCCCTGGCTGCGATGCCAAGAAGAGGTCCACACGCATTCTATTCCATGGATGGCCTCCCCAGATGTATATTATGGTTTTCCTACAGGAAAATCCCATCGCACAGAGTCTAGAGAAGTACCATATATGAATGAACTTTCCATCATACTCTCTGCATAGAGTTCAGACATATTATTTTCTCAGGATTAAGGTATGACATTGTACAGAGACCTGGTATTTGGAGTAGTTTTTGTGGCTCCATTCCATAGGTATCATTTATAAGTCTTACTGTTTCCTAATTTCCCATGTAGTTAATTTCAATCTCCTGTTCCGCTGATTCCACATGACCTAAAGCCCCACCTTAAATCACATTGTTATTCTTTTTGACATGGGGACACCCCCACCCGAATGTGTGGCTGTCACAATAGTAAATCATATTATTAGACTGTCCAGAGTGACCCATGATCCCCAGGCCAAAAAAAGTTCCTTCTCAATCTTGGTATTACAAGGGCCTAGCGATTACCTCTCTGAACAAATCTAGACCCCTTTTTGTAAGGTTTACACAACCTTTGCTTCTTGAAAATATATTGGAATATATAAATCTAAATACACAAAGTATTAACTATGCTATTTCTTTTTCTTAATGTTCTGTTGACCAGTATTTCATTACATGCGTGATTTATTCTGATAATTTACAATTTAACATTTTAGACTGACTAGGAAATTCAGTAGAAATATTAACAGGTTAACTCTTCACCACATTATCATTTAAAAAAATCTTTTATTTCTTCCTCGTAAGTTACATGTGAGTTCTAAATAGTCTCGTACAAACCAGATACCATGGGGTACAGTGGAAAACACAATCTTTTCCTGAACAAAACCTGTATTCATTAAATTCTCATGCCTTCTTTTTATGTTGAAAACTCTAATAAACACCCTTCTATTGTCCACATCTCTGAATTCTCTGTCCTGATAGGAAGCAGGATCCAAACTGAACTGGAGACTGTTCCAGAAGCAGGACCACATGAAGACTTGTCCTGCCAGCAAATCTGGGAACAAATTGCAAGTGATTCAACCTTAGGTCAAGACCTAAATATTCACACCTCTCAGTTCCCCAGCCAAGGGGATTTACTCTGCCAGGATGGGCCAGGATTATCTCTAATTGACATACGAAAGAAATTTGGCCTTGATGATGAATGTAACCAGTTCCTCAATGATGTCTCCAACTTTGACCTTCAACAGTTACACTCAGGAGGGAAGTCTCATAGATGTCTTGAGTGTGGAAAAAGCTTCAATTGCAGCTCAGGTCTTTGTATTCATCAGAGAATTCACATGGAATTGAATTACTATAAATATAATGAGTGTGGAAAGGAATTCGGTCAGAGATCTTCCTGCCTGCAAACTCATCAGGATGTGCATGCTGCAGAGAAACCATTCAAATGTGAGCAGTGTGGGAAAGGCTTCTGTCGCAGATCAGTACTTACTGTTCACTGCAAATTACACACAAGAGAGAAACCTTACAAATGTGAGGAATGTGGGCAGGCCTTCCTTCATGATTCACAGCTGCAGGAACATCAGAGAATCCACACTGGGGAAAAACCATTCAAGTGTAACATATGTGGTAAGAACTTCTGTGCTAAATCAACACTTAACAGGCATTTCTTGGTGCATACAGGAGAGAAACCATTCAGATGTGACACATGTGGTAAGAGCTTTTGTCGGAGATCAGCCCTAAATAGACACTGCATGGTCCATACAAGAGAGAAGCAATATAAATGTAAGAAGTGTGGAAATGGTTTCATTGATAGGCGAGAGCTTTATAAGCATCAGATGGTTCACACAGGAGAGAAACCATATAATTGTGAAGAATGTGGGAAGAGTTTCAGATGGTCCTCCTATCTTTTGACACATCAGCAAGTCCACAGTGGAGAAAAACCATTCAAGTGTGAAAAGTGTGGGAAGAGCTTTACTCAGAATTCATACCTTCATTGCCATATGAGAGTGCACACTAGAGAAAAGCTGTACAGGTGTTAGGAGTGTGGTAAGTGCTACAACTAGAAATGTAGTCTAAGCTGGCATACGAGGGTGTATGCAGGAGAAAGACCCTATACTTGTAAGGAACATGGGAAGAGCTATGTTTGGGACTCCAGACTGTTGACACATCAGAGACTCTACAGTGGAGAAAAATAATTAAAATATTAGGCATGTGGGAAGAGATATACTCAGAATTCACCACTTGATTTCCATCAGAATCCAAAGTGAGGAAAAGTCAGCAAATTGTGAGGAGTGTGGGAAGAGCTTCAGCTGGGTATCAACTCATTTGACCCATGAGAGACTCCAAAGTAGAGCAGAACTATTCAGTTGTGAAGAATGTGGGAAGAGCTTTGAACACAGTCCATACATTGAAGACCAACAGAAAGTCCACAGTGAAGAAATGCCTTAGAAATCAAGGACCATGGGAAGGACTGCAAGTGGAGCTTGAATCTTGATGTTTGTTAGAAGGTCCACACAGGGGAGAAGCCAAACAGGTGTGGAGAGTGCAGTAGTTGCTTTGGTCAGCCTCAAGATTTCAACTGCATCCGAGCACTCCCCAACTCCTGAGAATTACCTTGGAAATGTGATGCTTGTGGTAAAGTCTTTAGTCAGTCTTCACAACTAGTCTCATTAGAAACCTCAGAAATGGAGTGTGTGTGTGATAAGCACTCAGTTTAAGTTCATACCTTATACTTCGTCACAGAATCCAGGCTAGTGAAAAATGTCATCCAAGGAAGTTTACAAGGGGAGATATTCATTAAGGAATGTTTCACCATAGCTCAGCATGTCCCAGTGGTATCAGGACCACATAATGTAAGTGGTGAAGTAAGGGCTTTATTCAGAAGTTTGACAATTATGGTTATCATTCAAAGACAGCCCCTAGACAAAATAAGTTGGATAGTCATTTACAAAGTTATAATGATTGACATGTCTACTAGACATGTTCCCGAGAGCAGGGACTTTGCTACTGAATCTCCACAACCTTAACATTGATTAGCACTTCATAGGTGTGTTCAGCACCTGTTAAATTAATCAAAAGTAGAAAACACAATATTTGAAAATTGTATCAAGAAGACGAAACCTGCAGAAAATAACTTGGGGAAGAAACATGAATTAAAATGCAGAATGCACTTAGTACTGCAACCGAGAGCACTATTTTGGATATTATTACACTTGGCTCCTGGCCTCTCCCGAGTCTCTGAATCTTTTGAATTTTTCTCATACTACAGACTGAAAGTTTTTGTTAACGGCAGTAATATACCACTGCATATTTCACAATTAAATCTTCAGCAGTGTTAATACAAGATTTACAGTAACACTTTGAAAGGGTCTGATGTAGTTACTTAATTCTGAATTGATCATGACTTGTAATTCTCTGCACTTCATCAGAGTTTGACATGATTGTCTCTGGTTGCTGTAGCTTTTTTTTTTTTTAATCCAACTTCTCAGGTCAGAACTACGCAAAATTGGAAAGACATTTGTCTAACTCCCTATACCATTATCTTTCTCTATCCCTATGAAACAATAATCAACCAGTTTGGTAATTTCATCAAATATATTTCTCATTGGGGCAGGATTAAAATTATGTGCTCTCTCTTGGTGGCAATAAAAGTATATCTTGGAAAACAACGTGTGAAAATGTATAATCAGAAATTAAAGAATGAGAAGTTATGATTATGATGTTTAAATACCAAAAGGCAGGGTTTTGCTAAATGGGAACAGTTTATTTACATGAGCATTTAGTGGAAATATGGAGTGTGCCTGGGATCAGAGGGTTTGGCTGCAGTGGTCAAGAATCTATTATTATCTATTTTTTATACTGGGAATTGAATCCAGGGGAGCTTAGCCACTGAGCCCTATTGAGCACTATGCACAGCCATTTTTTATATTTTATTTAGAGACAGGTCTTGCTGAGTTACTTAGGGCCTTGCTGATTTACTGAGGCTATCTTTGAACTTGTGATCCTCCTGCCTCAGCCTCCTGAGTCACTAGTTTCTATTTCTTCAGTAATATTTTCTTCATTATAATCATCTTTTCCCTTACATTGTAAAGCACAGTTATGGTCGCTTTTAAAAATATTTGCTAAAGCATCAGTGGACAACTTCCTTTTTGAGGGTGGTCAGAGACCTGCAGGTTCTCTTCCAGTCCTTTTAAACAAAAGTTAAGGAAAACCTTTGCCTCTTAATTCCAATATCTGGATTCTCAAGGTTGATGTTCATTGATTGGTAGCCCTTGATATTGGTCATGTTTTTCTCTGTCAATTAATTTTGGATCATACCCTGAGAATTGTGATTAATACACTGAGTATATCTGGGTTCTATAATATTCCTCCAGAGAGTACTGATTTTTTTTCTTAAACATTTGACATTTAAATCAGCTGGTCTCAGACTGAAACTGCTTCCCATGTGTGGCAGTTCAAATCTCAATTAAGTTTTTTGTATTGGTATGATTTTCTTAAGTCTGTTCTGCCTGCTAGCCAAGCTGTGTACTAGGAAGACATTTGGTGGCAATTATACACACGATTTGGGAATTCCTCCCTCTGGTTCTCTGCTTCCCAGGTTCTCCTTACCACCAAACTTTCCATCATATTTGGTTGAACTATTTTGAGTCTTTTAAAGTCAGAAAACTGCAGGTTTCCTCTCAGAGTTTTGGCTGCCTTCATTTTTCCAGATTGGGACTTACTCCTAGGTCATAAAAAGCATTTATTCCTGTCAGTGCTAAATCCACCTCTGGGATCTGCCTGCAATTTGCCCATTCTCCATGGCCTATAGACACACATCAATGTAAATAAATGTGTATATTTTAAAATAGAGAAAATATGTAAGCCTATCAAGTATATTCCAATATTTGGTGTAGAGTTTACATAAAGTTTGGTATCTGCTGGCATTTCAGTGTGACAGGAACTACTTATTTATATCAGAAATGGAATCCCATATCAAAGCATTTAAAATGCTTCTATCTCACTCCACTTTAGATCTCTACAGCAGCTTCCCAGCCAGATCATGGCAATTCACGAACTGTCTCATAGATAACCAATATCAGATTTTGATCAATAGTTACAAATTTTTTAAAACCCAGGAGTGTTGCCATTACATAGTAGCCTCATTCATTAGTTCTGTAGCATTCTTAAATAGAAGACAGACCTGGTACTGGCGCTATCATGCATACGATGTGTGCAGGCCACAGCTGATCTGCACCACACATCATAGTTTACTTCATCCAGCAAACACTCCAAAGCCAACTGCTTCTTATCTGCCTTTTCTATAATCCCTGGAAAAATATATGCCCAGCTTTCCTTTTTGCTAGAGTTTGACATAAGATGCAGTTCTTTGGAATTGGAACCTTGTTGACCTTTCCAGGCTTACCAGGGGGAACCTTGGCTGGCCAAGAGGACACATAGGGGTAGAGTGAAGAGGTAGCAGGTGATGGATGCCACATGTTCCTCAGTTCAGAGGGACATTTTTAAAAAAGGACAAAAGGAGGCCAGCTGCAAGAGTGAAGTGGTGATTACAGAATTTGATTTGCTTGAATGTGAGATGGTGGTGTGTGGCTGGCCAGAAACTAAGAAGCCAGATGTTGGACATGGCTGTAGTACCCTGCAAGTCCTGTGATGATAGAAGTGGCAGAGGGGGAAAGCTGAGCATGGAGATAAAATCCTTCAGGGAAGAGAAAGAAGAGTCAGATTGTTGATGACCAGATGGAGAAGAGCAGTAGGCAGTATGCAGTTTGACATGAAAGTTTGTGCCAGGGAAGCTGATGTAGAGAAAACAAAGACATCCCATTTCCAGGCCTCATGCTGGAGAGGTGAGAGAGAGAATGTAAACAAAATTTTGTGAGAGATTTTAAACAAAAATTTTTAATAGAAATATATCTAAATATAAGGAAGTAAAAATGAATATGTGCATAAAATATTCTAAACTATAAATAGTTTAAAACAAGATCCTTTATCTACATATAGCTTGTCTAAAGAAAAAGTCCTGCAAACAAATCTTGAATACTATCAAAATTTGTATTTTCCAATGACATTTAGTAACTCTAAACCTATTTGCTGTGCACTGGAGGCCTAAACAAATGAGTAAACACATTGATAATACTGGAGACCAATTTTTGTCCCTTGGAGAACAGAAGTCAATACAGAGGTGGAAGAGACTAGAAGAATTACACAATAATTATTTGACATTAGGGGTATCAGTATTTTACATGCACCCCTTTTATCTCAATAATGGCAAGTATATAGGAGACCCTGAGCTTGGTTTCTAAGGCGAGTTCCCACTGAAAGGAATAGAAGTCTCTAGAATCTCTACAGAATCTGGGGCAGGGAATATACAAGATAAACCTATTGTTTTATTGTGCCAGAAAACAAGGGCTCATACTGACAATAGGAAGCCCAATTCTAAATATAGAAAAAGGGATGAAGTACAAAAGGCACTACTTTGCAGTCTTTATAGTAATAATTGATTCAGGCAAGAATCAGCAAACACTAAGACAAAAACTAATGGAGTACTTACAAAATCACAAAGATCTCCCCATAAAATACTAATTTCAAAGGCAAAACAGCAATGGAAAAACATGGCAGTCACTAGTTTATTCAAGTGGTCAAAACTAGCATCACCAGTGAAGCCAACGTGTTTCCTGTTCTGACACATCATTCATGTATTACTCAGGCCACACACACTTACTTTGTATCTAGTCATGAGGAATCAAACCAAATTTAGGGATGTTCTGCAAAACAACTAGCCTGTACTCTTCATAATTGTCCACTCCACGAAAGAGCAAAAAGCTATGGTAGTGATCCAGACTAAAGACAAACATGGAAATTAAATTGGAGAGTATGGACAATCTTGATCAGATCCTGAAACAGTGCTATGCACATATGAGGAAGTATATAATTTGAATAAACTTCAGAGATTAGGAAACATCAAAACATAGTGGTCCTAGAATGTGTTCAGAATTTCCCTTGCCCTTGGTGGGCCTTTGTGACCACCATAGTGAACTAGCTGAGGCAGAAGGGCTGTGCATCTGCCAAGGTCAGATTGAAAAAGGCCACAGTACCTGTGCGATTTTTTTTCTCAGGATACTAGATTTAGGCCACCATGTAATGTCCTGGTACCCTGAAGTCAGCGCTGCAGATGCCACATGTAGATGTTCTGAAGGAACAGAAAGCAGAGTTCTTTCAGTTCAGACACTCAACGTGAATAAACAGGTCTGGCTGCAGTTATGCTAGACTACAAATACGTATGGAATTTTTTCTATTATTCTTGAATCTTTTCTGAAGGTTTAGAATATATTGAGATTACAAATAAGAATAAAAATATTACCTTTAAAAGTTTCGAGATTATATATGTGTATATATATATGTATACACACAGATGTAGATGTGTATATATATATATATATATATATATACACACACACACACAATTATACATTTTTTAAACATTCTGGGTATCTAGTGTCAATAATTACAAACTTACTTTCTGTGATTTTCTGCACAGTATTCTGCTTCATGAATGCTGACAATCCAACTAATGAATTGAAAATTTGCTGTTACCTACAGTGAACGTTCTTTTATATACCTCTGTAGCACAGGTTTACATGCCATGAGGTAAAGCAACCAAGCTAAGATTTTGCTGAAAGAGATTGTTGTTTATACATTATTTGGTTTCACAGCTTTGGTAAAACAGCTAATAGTTCACTATAAACAATTTTTTGAAGTTAGACAAAAATCATTCTTCCCCCCCCCACCAGAGTAAGCCATTGTTAGCTTGTTGATGCATGTTCTTCTGTATATTCTCCCACAGACACTTCTATTGACTGGATCACACCAAGGAGGCGGTAACATTTCTCACTAATTACCTTAATTCTTTTCCTATCACTGTCTCTAATGGGTGCAATTAACACAGCAAGATTTATTCAAACAATTTACTACTGTGCAGGAAGCCATCTGTGAAATATTCATGGACCAGACCAGCACTGAATCCATTGAGGGGGAAGATCTGGTATCTGGCAACTCACAGTGACACTCCTGCTGGTGAGACAGCCCAATCAATACATTGCAAATTCCCACCCAGCTCTGCCAAAAGGTCCCGCACAACACTGGAGATAAATATGCTCCTTTAAAAGCCAAACAGCCTTCCTACTCCCACTTTTATCCTGTTTTTCATGAAGAAGAAAGCACCAGAGACAAGACTCCTCCACCTGCCAATCTCCTTTGATTTGTATTGCTATATAAAGCACATGTGGGCTCCAACTTTGTGAGAAGCTGCACCCATCTGGTCAGATTTGCCTGTCACTAACGTCTCTCTGAAACTATATTTCTGTGTCCTGTGGTTATTTTCTAGTACTATTTTCTTAGCTTTTATTTCTCAGCCAGCCCATCCTTCTGGAGAGGAACATTTTCCCTTGCCCATGCAGGACGTGTCAAGGTAATCTGTGTGAAAGACTACTGCCTTGTTTTTAAAAAGTCAGAACATCTTTGTGAACAATCTCTTAAGCAAAATTTCTAGCACTGGAAATGCCAGGTCAAAGGGCATCCTGGTACATACTGACCAGCCAGTCTTTCAAAGCTCACGTTGTTCCCTCATACTGAGAAATAAACAGAACGTTGTATAAATATGTAAATGGAAATCCACCTAACTTACTACATTTAATAAAAAGTAAGGTCCATGTACTGCCTGCTATGGTTTGAATGTGTCCCCTAGGTTTTGTGTTGGAATCTTAATCCCTAATATAAGTGGTGAGAGGGCCTTTTGGGAGGTGATCAGGTCATAAACAGATCCAAGCTGTTACGGTGGGAGTAGGTTGACTATCCTTGAGTGACTTGTATCCCTCCCTCCTACCCTCTGCACTGCTGAGAGGATGCAGTCAGAAGCCTTCTCTACATACTGGTCCCTGGATCTTGGATTTCCTAGACTCCAGAAGTCAAAGAAATCTGTTTCTTATCAATTATCCAGTCTCAGGAATTCCATAGAGCAGAAAGAACAGACTAAACCACTGCCAAAGCCTCGAGAGGCCCGGATGGAGAACTACACAGGAACAGGAGCTGATCCAATCCTGGACAGAAATAATGAGAAGCCAATTAACAATTCACGTTTACTTAGAAACTTTCTGTCATCAGTTAACTACTCCCAGCATTTTCAAAGAGTTACAGTCAACCTCTACCTCGATGAATTAGGGCCCCCAAATTCCAATCATGTAAATTGTTATCTCTTATAGTTAGGTTAATTAAAAACTAGCATTTTCAATCTATAAAATACAAATGACACTAAAAATTACAATGTACTAAACTGATATGCTGAACAAAGAACTGAGGCCCGATGACAGGGGGTCATTCACAAGGCTTGTCCACATTTGTACTGTGAATGGCAGTATTAAACATCACTCTGTACTTTAATAATTCCAGAAGCTTTTATTAAGGCCACTTGTAGGAGTCCTTGTGCATATAAATTACTATGAATTTAGGGCAGGGAAACCACTAGTGTTTTCAAATAAGAGTTTTTCTCCAATTGCTGGATCCTGTTGGAGCTGAGCAAGTTCTACATGGCAGAGATCCAGGAAAAGCTCTTCCCATGTGGAATTTATACTTTAGTTGACATCAATGTTTGTCAATCATTCTTTTCTCAAAGCCCTACCCATAATCCTCATTCACAAGTCTTTCTCCTGGAGGTCCGTCAAACATCAAGATTCATTGTCATAAATGGTGACACTTTGGAACTCTGGTTGAAACAGTGATCGTGTGTATAGAAGAGTTTTCTCATCTGTGAACTCTGACATTTATAAAGTATTTATTTCCCAAGTTCTTAAAACAGCATTTTATACAGCTGGTTTCCCGTGAAGATTCTTTAAAGCCTCTTGGTTCTAACCTGAATGCTACACCACTTCGTCCCCTCTCCAGACTCCCTCTGGCATAGACCCTCTGGTGGTAGACAAGACACGATCTCTGCTGGAAGCCCTTGCAGCAGATGTGGCAGAAGCACAGCCTCTCCCTGGTGTGGACCCTCTGGAGCATGTGGAAATGTGAGGCCTGGCTGACGCCCTTCCTGTAGCTCTCACACCAGTAAGACTTCTCTCCTGTGTGGACAGGCAAATGGGCATACAATTATGAGCTCTGGTTAAAGGTCTTGTGACACTTGAGGCAAGTAAGTGTAGGGCTTCTCCCCCATGTGGACTCAATGGGTCTACAGGTTGGAGCTCTGGCTGAAACCCTTGCCACAATGGTGACACCATTAGTGCTTCATTCCAATGTGAATGTTCTGCAGCACAGGAACACCAGAGCTATAACTAGTGTCAGCCTTGTGGATGCTCCATGCTAGAGGCTTGTTCTGAAGAGGACCAGACTGGGGCTGTCCCTGAAGGCTTCCTCACATCCAGAAGTCTGGTGAGTTTTCTGCCCTGGGTGAATGCTAGGCCCAGTCAGAGGCGATATTTTCCCCCACCCTGCTCCACATCACTGTGGTGGTATGAATTGCAACTTAATATGTTGACAGAGGGAGAAATAGGTACAGTTTGTTTTTCATCTGTTTACAACTTTTCTGATGGCTCTGTGTCTCACTAGGACTTAGTTTACTCCAAGAACTCTGAGCTCTTCTGGTTGTAAATCCCTGGCTTACATGTTACTAGACACAGAAGCACATAATGCTAAAAGAGTCAATATAATGGGTTTTTCAAACTTAGTGTATTTTTGAAAATTTTAATTTTACTAGAGAC
Source organism: Geosciurus inauris (assembly GCA_004024805.1). NCBI lineage: Eukaryota > Metazoa > Chordata > Mammalia > Rodentia > Sciuridae > Geosciurus > Geosciurus inauris. The sequence continues at coordinate 22,973 of PVHX01011266.1, forward strand.
TTGAGAGAAAGCAGAAGAGCAAAGCCACAGAGACATTACATAGAGCAGGCAAACTTCCCTTACAATGAATAAAACATGAGAAGAGTGTTTGGCGGTGGGGGAGTGTTTCTACTATGCCCTTCTCAGGATAGGGTACAGACCTATCCTGAGAAGGGCATAGTAGAAATCTATCATGATTATGGATCCAGGTTGCATTCCATTTTGGAACTCAAAAAGCAGTTTATTAAAGATGTATGTTTCAATATATGTACATTTTATCTACACAAAAGAGGTATAAACAGCTTTTACTTGTAAGGGTTCTGACTATAGAAAAGTGCAGAACACTGTGTTTCTCTTGTGAGTAAACTCCCAGAGAATAATAGGCATCCTGTTTTCCACAGCTGGAACACTGCAATTTTTTCCAAACTATTAAGATAGCTAATACAAGCTTGGCTGGAACACATATCTAATCATAAGCACGAACATCTTACACAATAACCTAATGTACTCTGCTTAATGATATATCAAACAATAATGTACTAATTGTGCCAATGACTTAATGTAACCTAATGGTATAAATAAATATGGCGGCTTAGATGAGCAGCCATTTTTGCCCCTGCATCTTGCTTCTTTCTCCCTTTGTTTTGTTACAGGTGGTGATTGAAGGGACTCTTCTGGATGTGTTGGTGGGGGAAGGGAGTAGCTTACCAGGAGTGGGCAGTGATCTCATTGGGCACATCTCTCATTGGGCTGGTACTGATCTCTACTGGTAAGCTATGGGAAATTCCCTATGTGATGCTCAGTGTTATCATTGTGCTGAGCTCTCCTGTGCTGAGCTCTCCTGTGCTGAGCTCTCCTGTGCTGAGCTCTCCTGTTTACTTCACAAGCTGGACATACCATAAGGAATGCTGATCTCACTGCTTTGCTGGTTGAAGTAGACTCTGGCTGCCCCTGGTACCCAGAAAGTTGTTCCTTACATTCAAAGGATTTGGGAGATATAGGTAAGAAGCTTCGTGAGGAGCTGTGAGCTCTCATACTTGTGTTGCATGCTTGGTATCATTGTCATGATGTTATTTCTAAGGTCTCTATTTCTCAGCAAGCATCTCCTCCAGTAGTGCCCTCTATAGAGGTGTTCTCTCAGCCATTGCCATATATACAAACCCCACCACCAGTTAGATCTCATTTGGCTGAGCGTTTACAGCAAGCAGCAGAAGAAGAACTCATACCTTAGCTCTTTGTCCTATTAGGCTGAATCCCACTGGCCAGTCAGAGCATGAGCAATCGCCTTTTGCTGCATTTAAAGACTTATGACATACTGTTTTGGAACATGGCATGCCAGGGGAAAAAGAGGGGGAATCCATTTTCCCAGCCCCCTCAAGATCACATGACACAAATGTTTCCAGTCCAGACAGAGTCCTCCCTTCCAGTTCAAACAGAAAATCCTTCCAGAAATTCTTTTCATGCCACTAGAGGGAAGACTGGCACAGTTTAATTACTACTGAAGATGCCCACGTATGGCTTCCTGGGGAGGTATGTAACACTGTCATTCAAATCCAGGGACCTTTCCCAGAAATGCTTTTGGGTTAATTTTGCCTTGTTCTCATAATGCTAAAGAAGGAAAATTTGTTATTCCAGGGGTAATTGATTCTGATTATACTGGTATAGTATATGTCCAAGTGTGGTCCTATATGCCCTTAAGCCTCCCCAAAGCATCCTCTGTTGCTCGGTTGATTGTGATTCCCTATGTTACAGCTCAACAACCTTTAAACAAGAGGAAATGCAGGGTTTGGCTCTACTCTCATTGGAGCATGTTTACCAATCACTGAAAGTAGACCTAAATTGACTCTTTGCTTAAATGAACAATCAATTATGGGGTTGTTGGACACCAATGCTGATGTAACAGTTATACCCCTTTTACTATGGCCCATGCATGGTCCCTGCAATGGGCCACCCCCGTTTGGGGTATAGGAGGCAACATGGACAGGTGTCCAAGAGCTTCCTATGGTTAGGATGCTCTGCCCCTTTCAATCCACAAGTCATCACTCATATCTATCCATATGTTATGGCAATACCTTTTCCCATATGAGGCAGAGACATTTCACATAAACTCCAAATGTCTAATGGTATTTGGCCTTTTTTCTAGGGGCCTCTGCAGATCTGACTGCCTTGTCACTAAAGTGGAAAGTCACTACCCCTGTCTGGGTTGGACGATGGCCTTATCAAAGGTAAAGATGGCAGCTAATGAGGGCTTTATTTATGAACAGCTACAACTGGGACATATTGAACCTTCTCCTATCTCTTAGAACACACCCATTTTCATTATAAAAAAGAAATCAGGAAAATGGAGATTGTTAAAAGATTTAAGAGAAATTAATAAATGTATATAACCCATGGGTCTGCTTCATTGCAGATTACCAAACCCAAATTTAATTCCCTAGGATTTTTCTTTATATATCACTGACTTAAAAGATTGCTTTTTTTACTATTCCCCTCTTTCCTGACAATCAGGAAATTTTTGCCTTTACTGTCCCCAGTTTTAACCATTATAAGCCTACTAATAGATTCCATTGGAAAGTTTTCCCACAAGGGATGCTAAATAGCCCAACATTATGTCAATTGTTAAAGCTTTGCTCCTTTTTCATCAGAAATTTCCTCACTTACTTCTTTATCGTTATATGGTTGATATATTATAGGAAAAAACATCACAGATGAAATTCTACAAATGTTACAGGAAGTGTTATTATGATCGAGACTCCATGTTGCTACAGAAAAAATTCAACATCAACTCCCTGTCAGCTACTTGGGATGTATGTTACTCTGAAAATAATTCAATTTCTCACATCCCAAATTTAACCTTTCCTTCTAAATTTTCCTCGGTGCATCTACAACAATTTCTAGGACACTTAAATTGGGTGTATCTTTATATTCCATTAACTACTGATATGCTGTCTCCTTTTTTCCAGTTGTTAAACAAACAAAACCTTCCTCTACCCTTTAACTCCTTCTCTATAATAAGCTCTACAAAAAATTGATGAAAAATTGTCAATAATAATGGTAGATTGACTTCTTTTATCTAATGTGCCATTATCATTGTTAATTTTTGTTGGAAAACTTTATGCCTTTGCAGCAATAATTGCTATTTATAATCAAAGATTTTATATATGAGAATAGTTATACTCTCCTCATTTTTCAGGCCCTAATGTTTTGCCTTTTGCTGATATATGTGCTCAACTAATTGCTGATGGCTGCAGTATAATTTTATCCTTAACAGACATGGACATTCATGTTTTATATCTTATGGAAAAACTTTACATCTCCAATACTTACAGTTCTCCTTCTACTATCAGGCTGTATTAACAGATTTTTTAGCAGCAATTGTTTTTCACATGCCTCATGATGGATGACTCTCTTTGTTATGTCAGGTTACACATATCCCCCTTCCTTGATTTCTACCATTCCTCTTATGGATGGGTTGATGGTGTATACAGATGGATGTAAACAAAGAGGAGTAGTATATATGTTTTTATTATGATAAGTGTGGATGGACCATTACACCCTACCTCAAATTTCCTCACAGTGAGCTGAATTAGCCACCATTATCTTGGTGCTGAGATAGTCAAACTGACCTGCAAAGTGAAAGATGATATATGGAGTAAAATCAGAAAGAAAGTACAGGAAGTGAAATATCACTTCATCAAAGAGTTAGAGATACTGAAAAAAATCAAGCAGAAATCTTTGAAATGAAGGAATAAGTAGGCCAAATTAGGAATTCAATGAAAAGCATCACCAACAGACTATATCACTTGGAAAATGGAGTTTCAGGCATGAATAAAAGATATATACTCTTGAATAAAAGTTGACCATGGAGAAAAGATATTAAGAGACCATGAACAGAACTTCCAAGAAACATGAGAGAACCTAAAAAGACCAAATTTAAGATTTATTGGGACAGATGAAGGCTCAGAGATACAAACCAAAGGAATGCACAAACTTTTTAATGCAATAATATCATAAAATGTCCCAAACCTAAAGAATGAAATGGGAAATGAAATACAGGAGGCTTATAGGACCCCAAATATACAAAATTACAACAGACCCACACCAAGGCACATTATTATGAAAATGACATACAGAATACGGATAGAATTTTAAAGTCTGTCAGAGTAAAACAGTAGGTAACATTTAGGAGGAAACCAACCCAGATCTAAGCTGATTTCTCAACAAGATCCTCCAGGCTAGAAGCAATGGCAAGGCGATAAGCAACTCAGTGAGACCCTGTCTCTAAATAAAACACAAAATAGGGCTGGGGATGTGACTCAGTGGTCAAATACCCTAGGTTCAATCCCCAGTACCATAAAAAACCAAAAACCAAAAAACAAAAAAAACAAGAACCAACAATCTGCTGTCTTCAAGAGACTCACCTCATAGGCAAAGACATCTACAGACTGAAGGTAAAAGGATGGCCAAAAAATAATCATTCACATGGACTTCATAAACAAGCAAGGGTTTCTATCCTTATATCAGATAATGTGGATTTCAAGCCAAAGTTAATCAGAAGGGACAAAGAAAGCCATTTCATATTGCTTAAGGGAACTATACATCAACAAGACATAACAATCATAAATATTTATGCCCCAAACAAAGGAGCATCTATGTACATCAAACAAACCCTTCTCAATTTCAAGAATCAAATAGACCACAATACAATAATACTGGGTAACTTTAACATGCCTCTGCCACCACAGGATCCTCCAAAGAAAAACTAAATAAAGAAGCTATAGAACTAAAACATGCAATTGATAAATTAGACTTAACAGACATATATAGAATATTTCATCCATCAATGCCTGAATACACTTTCTTCTCAGTAGCACACAGATCCTTCCTTGATATAGACCATGTTATGTAACCTATCTGATAAGTTGACATACAATTGCAATATTACCTATTTGTAGCATTTGTAGGGTTATTTTGATAGCTCCCTTTCCATTGATAATAACTTTTGTTCTTGATTTTTTCCTGATAAGACTTCTTTGATTTTTATCAACTTACAGCTGTATTATTCTTCTCCATTTCATGTTCCTGCTCTTATTCTTTTTTCCTTTCTACTACCTAGTTTGAAAATTATGTGATTATTAATCTACCTTCTTTCTGAAACAAGTAGTTATAAATGTTTATCTGAGTACTGTTTCATCCCAGAGAGTCTGGTATTTTAAGCTTTTATTATCACTTAGTTCAAAGTATTTTTTATTTACATTTCTTGTGCTTTTTTCCTTTACCCTTGAGATATTTATAAGTGTGCCATTTAGTTTTGAAGTAATTGATGTATGGGGGTGAGGATCTATATATATTAAGGTTATTGATTCACAATGTAACAAATCATGCAGGAAACAATCTGGATGATTTCAAAATAAAAACTAATGAAAATCCTTTTTATATTCATCATATTGGTTACATTCATGTCAAAACTGATCAAATTGTATACTTCAAATATGTGCATTTTATTGTACTTCAACTTTACCTCAATAAAGCTATGGAAGAAAAAGAATGATCTTCTCTTGGGTGTAATATCCTACAAATGTGAATGACATCTAGATGATTGATGTTTGTATCCAGTTCTTTGTATCTTTGCTCATTCTGTCTGGTAGTCCTCTTGCTGACAGGATACATCCAAATATATTTGTGGATTTGTCTATTCTACTTTTAGTTGTCACCTTTCCCTTTAATATTTTGAAATTTTATTAGGTGATTATACATTGAGGATTCTTATGCTTTCTTGACAAACTGAGCTTTTTATTTCCATGTCCCTTTTTATCCCTGATAACATTCTTTGCTATGAAATCCAGTTTGCTTTATATTAACATAGACATTTCAAATCCCTTCTTTAAAACTTATTTTGAAATGATTTAAGAAATTGCAAAGCAATGCTCCCTATGTACTTCCACAGAGTTTTCCCCAAAAACATTTTATACAACCAGTGAACATTGTTTAAAATCCAGAAAATTTACATTGATACACTACTTAAAAATTGCAAACCTTTCCTGGTTTTTTCATCAGTTTAATTGAATATTTTGAGATAATTTCTGTTGGCATGCAGTTGTAAAAGAAGAATCCACAAAGGTCCCTGAACACTTTCCCCATCTGCCCCCAGGATAGCCTCCAATTTGTGATCCTTCTGCCTCAGCCTCCTGAGTAGCTAGAATTACAGGCATGTGCTAGTATAGCTGACTCACTACTTTATTTCCTGCATCTATTTATATGATTGTAGAAATATTTTCTCTCACTTGTGTCTTGTCTTCTCATTTTTTCTTGATAGTGAGATTTTGCAAAGCAGACATTTTTAAAGTCATTGGAATCTAATATTCATTTTTAGGGATTGTGCTCTTGGTGCATCAAAACTCATTTCCAAACCGAAAGTAATGCAGCTTTTTTCCTTCCTAAGATTAGGTTGCAGAAGGAATACTGGTTTGCATTGTAGTTTTATGGTTCATTTAGTTACTCTGTGAAGGTGTAAGGTCTGTCAATGGTCACTTTGTGTGCACTTCGTGTGTGTGTGTGAGATTACTGCAGCTTGTTCAGGGCTATCTTTGCTTCATAATGTCACCTTTGCTTCTTTGTTAAAGATCAAATGACTGTACGTTTGCATCTGCCTGGGCTCTGTTCTTCTTTTGCCAATACCATATTGTTTGGATTATTGTAGTTTTATGGTTCAGATCATGCCAGTCCTCTTCATCAAAATTGCAATGGCTATTCTGAGTCTTTTGGTTTTACATATAAACTTTATAATCAACTTGTCAATATCCACAAAATAATTTGCAGAGATTTTTCTGGGAATGCACTGAATCAGTCAATCAATTTGGGAGAAACAGGTATTCATACAGAATAGAGCCTTCCTGTCTGTGAACACAGACTGTCTATTCAGCTCTTTGATTTAAAAAAAAATTTTTTTGTATGGATTTTACTAGGGATTGAACCTAAGACCTCATGCATGCTACCACTTTACTACATCTCCAGTCCTTATTTGTTGAGAAAGAGTCTTTCTAAGTTAGCCAGGATAGCCTCCAATTTGTGATCCTTCTGCCTCAGCCTCCTGAGTAGCTAGAATTACAGGCATGTGCTAGTATAGCTGACTCACTACTTTATTTCCTGCATCTATTTATATGATTGTAGAAAGCCATCCGTGGAATGTGTGAGGACCTCTCTCAACATGGCAGCCAGGGAAGAGATAGGGCTGGCATTGAGAGCTTTCTGTAGCATTCCTACAGCAAAGACTGTGCAAAACAAGTGCCCCTCCTCTTCCACTCTGCTAGGAAAGTCCTCATTGCTGTACTGGAATGGGGGGTGTACCGTTAGTAACTGAGCTAGCCTCCCTGCTTCCACTTTTTTTCTATCTTGATAAAGAATATTTAATGGAAGGCCTTTGAATTCCCTGACATACATAAAGCATACATAAAGATGTGGGCTCCTGGGTGTTAGAAGCTAGACCCATCTGCCCCCACTTTTGAAACTTTTCTGTGTTCTGTGGTCATTTCACCATTTCATTTCTCTTAGCTTTTATTGCTCAGCCACCCCATTCCACTGGAGGGAACTTCAACTCCACCACCCGTGCAGGATGTGGGTGGCATATAATCATGTGATTTTTCTTCATTTTCCTGTTGATGTGATGGTTTACATTAATTAGCATTCAAACACTGAACAAGCCTTGCATATCTGAAATAAATCCACTGGGGTATGGAGTATAATTCTCTTTATGCATTGTTGGATTCAATTTGCTAACACTTTGTTGAGAAGTTTTACATCTTTGTTCACTGGAGATATTAATCTGCAGGTTTCTTTTGTACAATTATCTGGTTTGTTAGTCTCGTAAAATGTCCCCTCTGTTTCCATTTTGTGCAGTGTGGTGCAGATAATTGGTTTAATTTCTTCCTGAAACATTTGGTAGACTTTAACAGTGAAGTTATCTGGTCCTCATGCATTATTTCTTTGTGCAATTTCTTTTTATTATTGTTTGATTTTTTTTTTTTTTAGAATGTAGACCTAGACAAATTAATTTGCCTGTGTGAATGTTTTTCAAGGACCAGCCAACTTTTCTAAGTCATCTTCAAGTTTATGGACACATTTTTTTTTTTGTTGGGTTGGGGTTGTGGCTCAGTGGTAGAGTGATTGCCTAGCACATGTTAGGCACTGGGATCAATCCACAGCACCACATTAAAAAAACTAAACATTTTGTCATTTTAATTCTATTGCAGTTATATATTGCATTTATTCAATTTTGTGTTTTCTTTCTTTTTTTTTTTTTAGTTGTAGGTGGACACAATATATTTATTGATTTATTTTTATGTGGTGCTGAGGATCGAACCCAGTGCCTCCCACATGCGAGGCAAGCGCTCTACCACCGAGCCACACTCCCAGCCCCTGATGTGTTTTCTTTTTATTTCTTTGGGTTGCTTGGCTTTTTTTTTTTTTTTAAACCAGGTACTGAAACCAGTGGCGCTTAACCACTGAGTCACATCCCCAGCCCTTTTTAAGAAAGGATCTCACTAAGTTGCATCAGGACTTGCTAATTTTCTGAGGCTGGGCTCAACTTGTGATTCTCCTGCTCCAGTCTCCTGAGTCAGTAATATAATAGGCATGCACCACTATGCTCCACACTCGGGACATGCTAGACAGACAATCATGTTATCTGTTAAAACTATAAATTTCTTTTCTCCTGCCAATCTGTATACCTGTTACTAAAACGCCACTGTGATGGGGAGAAACTCCATTCAAGATTAGGTCTGTATTTAACAAATCATGACAGTAGCCCCTTGGAATGATCAAACAGAGATGAGGGATGGGGTTTGTTATGTAGAAGGTCCAGAACAGAAAGAGTAGTCCGTGTTCATATTATACAGGGGAAGTTCTGCAAGCAGGAAGATTTTAAAAAGATGGTAGGAGGTCACATGCACTTGAGAGTGGCACAGGAACCTTGTTAGGATTGTGAAGGAGGCAGTGGACATGGGAAGATGAGGCTTATGGAGTGCTCACACTAAGTGTAAGTGCAAGTTTCCTATAATTGTCATGGATCACCCCCAATGTTTGGGTCAGCACAACATTCTTAGGTTTCCTATAAACAAATATGTATTTTAGAAATGTGAAGTTTGCAAATTGCCCCAAATTAATTAGTGACTTAGGTTTTATTTTTAATATTTATTTTATTTTTAAGTGGTTTGCCACTTACAAATATTTCACATACATTCTCATTTGACCCACACATCAATTTGTGAGGTAGGCAGCACAGACATTCTTCTCATTTAACAGATGAGCACAGTGAATCTCAGAGCAATTAGCTGATGTGCCCAAGGTTCTATAGATAGCAAATGCTTTGTAGTAATCTCAATCATTGGCCTAAAAATTAACTGCCCAAACTCCCCTCATATTTTCCCTACCTACTTCACAGGGATAACTGTAGAGAGCCATCTGTGTGCTGTGTGTGGACCACCACGGATTGTAGCCATTAGAAGAGGGTATCATGTCTGGGAATGATCAGTGTACATTTCCTCTAGTTGACTGCCCTGACATTCTGAGCCCTATCTAAGCTCTGCCAAAAGTCTCACACAGCACCAGAGATGGGCTGACCTGCTGGAGCCCCACAGCACCTCTGAGATGGGTGTGACCTGCCAAGATGCCAATCCACCTGCTGTCTGCAAGACATCACAAAGCAAGACTCTGCCCTTGAAACCTTATCCCTGCCTTTGATGTCCCCCCTTAAATAAACCACGGGAGCCATTTTCTTGTTGTCTAGCTCCAGTTCCTGTGTGGACTGGACCTATCAGGGGCTCCAACTTCTGAAACTATCTTTCTAACTTTATCTTTTGTTCTTTACTAATTATTCTAGACTTTAATTTCTAAGGTGGCTTACATCCTCCTCAGCAGGAAGAATGCTTCAAGGAGACGCTGGTCATCTCTGCATAGATAATGAAGATAAAATGAATTTAAAACTAGAAAAATCGTTTGAGGGGGAAAAAGCACTATATGATTATATCCATCATTGCCCATTATATATGGTTCATTCCTCTTCTCATTTCAATTTGTGCATGAACCAGAATTTTATATTACTTCTGTGTTCAACTAAGCAACTAAGTAAGGCAGGGTAATAGTGTGATCCTCTTTAAAACTATATAAATTACAATCAGGGTAACTGCTTTATTAAGCAAGTTGAAAAACAGGCTAATGTGCAACTAGGAACAAAAAAACACACAGTAAAGTAAGGCAACATTATCAGATGGGGCATAATTGCATAGAAGGAAAACGTGGTGTCAGAGTTCAAACTGCACACACAGTTATCTAAAGCAATGTGGTGGCAAATAAGAGTTCTGCATTATAGACATAAGAGAATGATTCATAGGAACCCATGCAAAAGCATCTTGTCACACAGATCTCTCCAACTGCCTAAATAGAATATAAACACTGTCATCTTCAGTGTCAAAAATGATTCTATCTAAGCTCATGTCTTCAACAAGACCAGGGAATACTTGCATGCTAATCATCCTTGGCTGAAATAAAACTAGTACTATTATTCCTAATCAGACTAATAGATATCTTTTAAGGTAATAAATTAGATGGTTGGTTTTTTTTTTTTTTTTTCAGGATTCACTTTGGATTCTTCTGCTTTAAGACCCAAAGCAAGTTAAGTTGAATTTTTATTGGTTATTCTAAGTATATGTGTTTATAACAGTTAAGATGTAAATTTAACATATTAAAAGAGTTTTGTAGCATCTATTCAGAAAAGATTATATACCATACAAACAATTAAGGTCAAACAAAACCATTTTTTCCAGTGTCTTTTCAATTGAGAAAAATACTATTCAGCAAACTTCTCCTCCTGAGGTGGTTCATACTGAGAAGCTTTGATTTCAGTTTTTTTATTTCCTTATACAGTAGCTTCATATTTCTCTTTCATTTCTGCCAATTCTAAGTGGAGTAACTCTATTTTCTGAATTTTCTGGAATAGCAGCCCCTAAGAATAATTTTAAAAATCCAAAGCACTATTAGGTTCCTCTGGTTTTTCATATAAGGTTACCAACAATTTGGTCAGCATGTGCAGCACCCCTGATTTCTCCAAGTACCTCCAGAAATGCTTTGTGCTTCCAGTGGGGGGCTTTCTAATGGGCCATAGTAACATTGGCCACAGTGCAGCTGGTGCTGAAGACCATGGCTGTGCCTTAGGTTCTAAAAAACAAAAGAGGGAATGAACTGTTGCCATTAAAAACCAAATGGGACAAGTAGGTATTGGGATTGTTTGAGAGATGTCAGAGCAAATAGAGCTAATACTTATTGCTTGATAGGATGTAGCATACAGCTGCTTTTCATGGACCAAATTTTGCCCTCAAATTTTGCTTGAAGTAGAGCCCTGGACCCTGTGAGTCATGGAGGTTCAGCCATGGTCTAAGTCTTATCAACATTTTTAATGTCTTATGTGATGGCTTCATAAGGTTCTTTGTTTAGTACAGTAACATCACTAATTCCATAACTGAGCATGAGATGATAGTGCAGGATCTTGATTGTCCTTTCTCCACAAATTTTGAACAGTGGAGGATTACAGACATAGCCCATAGGTTAAAAAAAGGTGCGTGTACAGTGGGATTCTGCAGATAATGTAAATTGTAGTTGTGATGGAGAAATTGGAACAGTATAAAATATTAAGCTCAATTAGTAGCTGTGAAGCAATCTCAATATGTGGTGTAGCAATTTTAACTGGAGATAGAACATATTGAGATTATAAGTGTTACAAGGCATTCATTTTTATTCATGTTAAGGGTGGGACAATAGGACAACTAGAAGAAGAAAAGAAAGGATTATTTTTATAACCACATTATAAAACACAGAACTTAATTTCTTCAACCTTCTTGCTTTGACAATAGGAGGTGTTCATAATAGCGAATGACGTTCCTTGATAGCACCAGCGTAACCATTTGTAAGGAAACTGATATTGGATTTCTGCAGTCCTTCTTACTCCCAACTCTTCTGACACCAAATATATGGGAGTTTTCCATACCATTTCTCCAGCTCTGACACCACCTGTATGTCTAATAAATCATCTCATTTCTGATACTAAGTACCTGATTAGCACCAGATCCCACAGAATAAGGGCTCTTTCCCATAAGCCTGTCCCCAACTGAGACCCCAGCCTTGAAGTCCCAGGCCTGTCTTAATTCAGACCAATTAGCTCTCTCTTTGGGTGCAATAATTTCCTAGAATGATTTGCAGAACTCAGGAAAACAGTTTATGGTCTCTTGCCAATCTATTACAATAGATAAAACTCAAAACAGCCACATGGACGAGATGCATAGTGTGAGGTACCTGGGAGTGGGGAAGGCAGTGCAGGTTCCCTGCTCCCTCTAGGTGCATCCCCCTCCCAGCACCTATAAAGTTGGATTGTTGTATTCACTATGTTGGAAGCTCTTTAAACTCTCAAAGGGGTCTTTATGGAAATTTCGCTACATAAGCATGGTTGCTGCAATCTACCTTTAGCCTGAACTCCATTTGCGGCCCTGCTGCCCGGTCCAAGACATCAGGGGTGAGGGGCCACTGATGGTTCCAACCCCTCTAGAAGTGTAGAAAAAGAAGTGTTGCCTTCACAATGTTGTGAATGTACCAGATGTCACTGCTATTGTACACTTAAAAATGGATAATTTTGTGAATTACAAAAATATTTTTCCAAATCCCCAGCCCCTCATGAGTTGTTTAAACATTATGTTAAAAATATTTTTCATAGCCGGGCGCGGTGGCGCACGCCTGTAATCCCAGCACTATGGGAGGCTGAGACAGGAGAATCCCAAGTTCAAAGCCAGCCTCAGCAATGGCGAGTCGCTAAGCAACTCAGTGAGACCCTGTATCTACATAAAACACAAAATAGGGCTGGGGGTGTGGCTCAGTGGTCCAGTGCCCCTGAGCTCAATCTCTAGTACCAAAAAAAAAAAAAAAATTTTCATGGCCAAAAAAAGGAAAGAAACATCCAGAAAGCCATAAAGAAAAAATAAACTGGCAGAAAATATTAGCAAGTAAAAAGAATCATGAATACATGAATAATGCATAAAAGATGAGGGGGAAAAAACTCTAACAGAAGTGGACAAAAGATTTGGACAATTTACCAAAAAAAGTAATAATAATCCTTGAAAATAAACAGGCGTCCTATTTCATTTACAATGCAGAGTACGTTTAAACTACATTTAGAAACCAGTCTACCTCGCCCATTCTTTAAATTATGCTTTAGTCTCATAACGTCAGATTATATTAAATACCTTTTCAGTTGCTCACTGAGTCCCAAATAGTCATTCCCTGTCATTCCTTGAAGAGCCTATCTCTTCTGTTCCAACAACTCTGCCAGGCTTGGCGGTATTTCCACTGTCTATGGAATCGTTTTGTTTGAGGACTCAGGTAAACGCGAGGACAGCGCTCACTTTATATTACCACCAAGGAGCTCAGGACTGGACCCGCAACCCACTTCCGTGGAGAGGCAACAACTCCTGGAAAGCGCTGGGGCGGTGGGGCGGTGGGGCGGGGAGGGGGGTCCGGAGGCGTCATGGAGTCGCACGTACTTCCGCTCGGGCAGGCGGTTCCGCGCATTCTGGGAAATGTAGTCCAGGCGATGGCCGGGCCGCAGCCCACACTGCTAGGAATAGCGGAAGCCGGGAATTCTGGGAAATGTTTTCCGGAAGTGGGCTGGGCCACAGAGGCTTCCTCTCCTGGAGCGGGAAGTTGCTGCCGTTTCTTCCCTCCTGATGGTTCAAATCAGTTTCATGCTTCTTGCGAATTCTTCCGAATTTCCTGGACCCACGCCGGCGCCCTCAATGACCCAGCTTTGGGTTTAGGAGAACGAAATGCTCCGCGGAGAGCGGAGGTTCGGAGCGGCGAGGGCCGCGGGTTCGGTTCCCCCGGCGGAGGCTGCTCGTGCCTGGGGCCGTCTGTGGCGGAACCCCCGGGTGCGTGACCTGGTCGGGTCGTGAATCGCCAGGTTTGAGGGTTTCCCGCGCTCTCGGCTCGCCTGATCCGCCCCGCTCCACCGCCCGCGCGGGGCACTTCCTCGGTGGCTGACGTTGGAGCCAACGTAACTCGATCTCGGTGGGCCTTGTCATTCTTTAAAATATACCATCCTAATAGCATTGTTTGGGAATTGCAAGAGGTCGTACAAAGAGTTAAAACAGTTGCTAGCACGTAGGTGACTTTCCTTGTTAGTATTTATTTCCCGCTGATCAGTCGGGAGACCCTGGGTTGGGGTCAGAGCTCCTCAGCAGGTGTTCTGGCCCTTGTCTGTGATCCTTGCGGGACCGGTTAATTACTTCTGGGTGCCTACTTTGTTCCCTTTTAAGAAGGGTGGGGTTCTTTCCAACTTGATCACAGGGAGGCGATAATTGAACTTTTTTGTCCAACACTGTGACACGATTACGGTATTTAACAGCATTTTTCCCCTACCTATCTTGAGTGTAGGTAGAAGTAGTGATTCCTTGACTATTGGCAGCAAAGCTCCACGTGAGTGTGACTTGACTTTTTTCTCTTACAGGGATATGCAAGTCTATTTCAGGACATGTACTCTGGCCTGACTTCTGACCATAATTCAGCCTTAACTGCCAACTTCGTTTTAAGGACTCTAGACAAGTAAATGCATTTCCACTACCCCGTAACACTGTAGAGAGGTACAGTTTTGTTGTTGTTGTTGTTGTTTTCTTATTTTAAAGATGAGAAGATTGAAGTGCAGGGAGAATATGGTACTTGATCATAGTCACCCAGCCAGGAAGAGTGGAAGTTAGGGTTGGAACCAAGGCAGGCCTGGTCTGCCGCCTGAGTTCTTAACCTCTTGGATACATTCCCATTGACCCATAGAACTTGCTGGAATTAAGTAGAGAGTAAATTGTTACTTGGTGGTAGAGACCTTGAGAGCAAGGATAATGGACTTTTCTATGAATTGTTAAATTACATCCTTATTTTCCTTGGCTCATCGCTAATATTTACACTTTTGTGGAATCATATCATAGTGGAGCATTCAGAAACATGAGAAAAAATTGGTTTTGGTTTTATTTTTCTGGTACCAGGGATTGAACCCAACTACTCAGCCACATCTCCGGTTTGTTTTAATTTTTATTTTGGTAGTCTGGCAAGGTTGCCTAAGGCCTGGCTAAATTGCTCAGTCTGATTTGAACTTGTGATTTTCCTGTGTGTTTGCCTCGTGCCTGCTTGAGAAAAAGGTTTTGATAGCCCATTAATCCAGTATATAAAGATAACTATTAAGCATCTAAAGCATTTGGGGGAGGTATGGGGTGTTGAACTCGAGTATTCAACCACTGAGCCACATCCCTAGCCCCGTTTTGTATTTTATTTAGAGACAGCGTCTCACTGAGTTGCTTAGTGCCTCACCTTTGCTGAGGCTGGCTTTGAACTCTCAATCCTCCTGCCTTAGCCTCCCGAGCCTCTGGGATTACAGATGTGCACAGCTGCACCTGGGAGCTTTTCTTTTTACTGGTTCTTTGTGCACATTTGTGAAAAAATTTATGAAAAAATTGCAAATTTATTATCATACTTAATGTTTTCCTCTTTATCTGTTTTACCTGGAAATTTCCAAACACTTCCAAGAGAGAATAAACTAGCAAACTGCCATTGTCTTTCTCATCTTGACTGTTTTCATTCTTTTTCTGATTCCTCTTATGTCTTCACTAATAGTTAAGAAATTTTATATCATTTCCAATCTATAGAAATTTGACAAAAGCAGTAAAAGCAATTCTCACATACTGGGAAAACTTACCAATTGTGTACCTTTTGCTGTTTGTTTTATTGATCCTAATTGGCCAAATAAAGTCACTGAACTCTAGAGATAATGATTTTTTTAGCTTTCTTAAGCAAGGAAGCCTACATTGTAAGGTATTCATTAGATGTTTGATAAGAGGCATCTAGGAAGGGCAAGTTATGGGGTTTCACATAACATGCTAGATAATTTTATATTCCATACTAGATAATTTTATCTGGAATATTAATATCTATTAAAAGACTACTAATAGTAGTTATTTGTGTTATCTGTTAGATCGTGGTAGATACCATGTTATCTAATTAGCTGTCTCGTCTTTAAATCTGTTCTGTTTTTCATGTAAATTTCTTAGAACTGTTTTCTTCTAGTTAAAAGTTTCATGTAGTGACTTTTGTTGCCATGTTTCTCTACTCTTTAAACTGGAAAGATTGTAGGCTTTATCTTTTTTCTTCTTGATATATCTGAAAAATATTGGCACATTATTTTGGTCAGAGGTGTTTATCTGTAGTGTCTAACACATTTCATGTTTATGTTTAAAGTGTCCATTTTTGGCAGGGGTGCTACAGAAGTGGCGAAAGGTCCTTTTTATTGTGGCATGCCAAGAACTGAGTGATATTGGTTTGTTCCTGTATTGGTAATCTCAACTTAGTTTACTTGGCCAAGTACTATCTATCATATTTTTTCCAGTGTAAAATTATTTTTACCTTTACAAAAATAATTGTGAGAGCTGGGGGTGGTGACACTTGCCTGTAATTCCAGTTACTTGGGAGGCTCAAACAAGAGGATCATAACTTTGGGGCCTCCTCAGCTTCCTAGTGAAGCCCTAAACACCTTAGCAAGACATGCTTAAAAAGAACTGGGGACATGTGTCAGTGGTAGAACACCCTGTGTTCAATCCCTAGTACCAAAGAAAGGAAAAAATAATCATAAAATTTCTTTTAGGGAGATATTATATGAGTGGGTATTCTATTATAGAGAAAATCTTCTCCTCTCCTCTTTATTTATTCATTCATTCAAATACCAATATTAGATCAATATGGACTCCAAATTTAGTTAATTTAAATGACATGTAGGTTAATCGTTCTCCAACTTTTTTGAGGTATATTTTACATATCACTATTTCAAGTGTACAATTCAGTGATCTTAGGAACTTTGCCACGTAGAATAAACATCATAATTTAGTTTAGATCATTTTCTTTCCTCAATTAGATGTCATGTGCCCACCTAGAGTTAAACCTCATTCTCACCCCAGATCTACAGCAACCACTCATCTACCTTTTCTGTTCAGCCATTGGCCCATTGTAGACATTTCACAGGAAGAGTCATACCAAACGTGCTCCTTCACAACCGGCTTATTTTGCCTCGCATAGTGTCCTCAGGTTTCATCTGTGTTATATGTGTCAGTACTTTATTCTTTTTAGTTTCTGAATAACATGCCCTTGTATGGATATGTTTATATATATGTTTAATTTGTTTATCCATTTCCCTGCAGGGGGCATTTTGGTTGTTCTTGGTTTTGCATTATGAATAATGCTGCTGAGAGCACTCGCATGCTGACTCACTATGTGGGTTCCTGTTGGTGAGCAGCATCCCTGGAAACCTTTTCATATCTTGTTCTCTGCCTTCTGTGGCCCTTCCCAGGCACAGTTCTGTTTTTCTGGGATCTGCATGCCTTAGGACCCTGCCTATTCCCAGGAGGAAGAGGAAAAATGACCACACTCAAGGTGAGTAAGGCTTGTCTTTATCACTGTTAAAAGTTCCATCTCACCACTCAGATTATCAGATTTTCTTTTCTCTTGGGAAGACTCAGAAGAATAGTGATTTGAAGACATTTGTCTCTCACAGGTTTCCTTTGACCATTCTGACTTGACCTGTTTTTAGTTCTTGTTCTCTTTTATATCATTTACATTATGGAGTAGAAAAACTTGTGTGAGTAGATAATTATTGCACTTGGTACTTCCCTACTCACATAATAACTGTTTTTGTCTTTTTATGCTCATCCTATATACATTTATAATTCTATTCCTATTAATGATATACATCAAATTTTAAATTGTAATTTTTTTTTCTGTTACTGGGGATTGAACTCAAGGATACTCTATCACTGAGCTACATCCCCTACACTTTTTATTTTGAGCCAGGATATCACCAAATTGTTGAGGCTGCCTTGAACTTGCTATCTTCCTGCCTCAGCCACTTAAGTTGCTAGTACTATAGGCAGATGCCATTGTGCAGTGTAATTGTGCTATTTTTATACAGTTATGTAATGTTCGTTTTTTAAGGTTGTATCATATTCCCATTGAGTTGATGTCCCTTTTTATTTTTAACTCCCTTACGTTTTTGTTTATAGAGATTTACCTAATTTAGGCATTTAACTTTTTTTTTTTTTTGTACTGGGGATTGAACCCAGGGGCACTCGACCACTGAGCCACATCCCCAGCCCTATTTTGTGTTTTATGTAGAGACAGGGTCTCACTGAGTTGCTTAGCGCCTCGCCATTGCTGAGGCTGGCTTTGAACTCGCGATCCTCCTGTCTCAGCCTCCCTAAGTGCTGGGATTACAGGCATGTGCCACTGCGCCCAGCTAGGCATTTGACTTTTTAAAGAAACACTATAGTGACAACTTTCCTACATATAACTTTTCCCCCCAAATCAATTCTGAAAACAAAATAAAAGTTTTTGTTTTTGTTTTTGTTTGTTTGTTTGTCTTTAGCGTATTTGAAGCTCAGCATAGAAACAGCATTTGGACCTGTACCCTTGTTGGCTGTTTGTGGACAGAGCATCCAAAAATGGCGCCATAGGCTCTCACTCTGCTCCACACAAGTGTTCTTCACACCTGAATTCCCCTCTCTTTGCATAGCTGTCTTCATCATGCAAAACTTCTCTTTCCTTATGAAGTGGAACATACCTTATCTGAATGGTTGGTGCCCAGGAAGAGCTGCATTCTGTGGTCCCCATGCCTGTGTCATTCGATGTTTACTGCTTGAACAGTAAAACTGAGCACAGTGGCACACCAGAGGGTTACTGGTCAGTTGTACTCTTAAGTGCACAAAATAAAGGTATGGGACTTTTTCATCACTGTACTTCTGGTGAATCACAGGAAAATGTGTGCATGTCATTGTGGGGGTACAGATGAGTTGACCTCTCAAAATCCAGAACAGCTTCCCACCCATCCTCTCTGCTTCCCAGTAAACACTGATAAGATTGAGGTCATGTGTGTTTGATGTTGTAGGAGATGGTGACATTTAAGGACGTGGCTGTGGTCTTCAGTGAGGAAGAGCTATGTCTGCTAGACTCTGCCCAGAGGAAGCTGTACCAAGATGTGATGCTGGAGAACTTCAGGAACCTGCTCTTAGTGGGTGAGTTTAGTTCCCCTCTCTAATGGTATTTCAACTCCCAGGAGTGGTTTTGTGTCCTTGGGTGTTCAAGTTTGAGGATGCAATGAGAACCTCAATTCCTAGTAAATTTTATCTAGATGTTACCTAGCGTGTGTTTTAAGCCTGTGTCTCTGTGTGTTTCCTGGGCACCAACCATTCAAACATGATATGTTCCTCTTGATAAGGAAAGAGAAGTTCTGGATGATGAAGACAGCTATGCAAAGAGAAGGGAATTCAGGTGTGAAGCAAGCAAATGTGAGTTCTTGTAATTGACTGTTCCATCTATTTTACTCTCTCAGGATGCTGGGCAGCAGCAGTAAACCCCAGGTCCCAGTCAGCCACGCAATCATGAAAGTAAACAACTGATACTGTATAATGTACTGTATTCAGTAAAGGATGTGAAATAGTATTTTATAAACTAAGTTCTGTGTTAGATGATTTTGCCCAGGTATAGATTAATGTAGGTTGTTCTGAGAATATTTAAGGTAGGCTAGGCTAAGCTCTGGTGTTGAGTTAGGTAAGTATATTAAATGCATTTTTAACTTAACCACAAACTTATCAAGGTATAAAAATTGACATTTTAAGGCAAGGAGCATCTGTTTTTGTTTTCCCATCTCTCCTGTTTGGAATGTAATCTCAGAAAGGGGGAAGTTTCTCTGTTTTGTATATAGCTGTATCCTCATTTGTATGGAATAGTTCTAGTGTATTGCAGTTATTGGCAGATATGAAACCCAATGAGTGAATAAATGGATGGGAGGACTTCACTGTCTCCCAGAGACATGGAAATAGCTAATAAGTAATACACAATCCAAGTGAGTGAGAACTGTTGGGGGAGTTTTTTCTTTCTTTTTTTTTAATCTTTTCAATCTTTGAATGGCTGCTAATCCAATTTCAGCTACCTTGGTTTTTCTGGACATGATTGTGTTGTTCATGTGCACACTTGACCTACTCCCAGGGAAAATTTTCAGCATTCTTTTAGTGACCACACTGAGTAGCATGCCTCCACTCTGACTTTTCCTGGTGCCTTCCATAGTTCTTTTCTGGGAAGAAATCCTTTCTTATATCTACCTCTGAGGCAGCTCCCTCATTAAGGGAAAAGAAGTCCTGATTTCCTAAGGTCTTCGACAACAACCAGCTTTCAGGCTACATTTCTTCTTTGAATGATTTCTCTCTCTGCAGCCCTTTGTCTTCTCCAAACTCTAATGCCCATCACTGCACCCAGATTTCACCTTCCTTCTTCATGAAATTGAGATCAGACACACAGCTGAATGTTGCCTATATTTCTGCTCATATTTCTTAAATACATGGTTTATATGTCTGTACTTTTATTTGATACAGATTTAGTGGTTAATATGTTAAAGAATATAGATTTCACACAATATTTTCTTTATCTTGTAGAGACATAGCATTATATTTTGAACTGATGAACTTTATGACCCAGAAGGAATCGGGAAACTCCCCTCTCAAAAAAGATTCTCCCTTCTACCCATAAAACTCGTTTCTAAATGACAGTATATTAAATGTATCTGTGTTCCAATGTGTATCAGTAGTTGCATACTTACTGTTAATGTTTTCCAAGATTTGCCATTGGAAGTTAACTTTCAATTTGAAACACTTATTTCAGGGCTTGTTACTAATCTGATCAAAGTTTCAGTGTTTTATTAGCATGAGAAATACTTCTTTCAACATAACCAGGTTGGATGTTTTCCATGTGTGTAGCTCTCTCTGGAAGACTTCAGAAGGCATTTCATGTAATAACACCATTCCTGCTTGTTATGAACCTCTGATAGTTTCTATTCTAGTTCTTTATTCTAAATGTTTACAATAAGGTTTTTTCCATAGCTCCCTAAAGTTTCGTAGTCTTCAGTTTGAAAATGTTATAAAGACTTAATTCCATCTTAAGTGTTCTACATTGTTTTCAAAGAATGCAGTAGTTGCTGGCAGAACCAACCAGGGCATATAGCCCCTCACACTTTTGTTTCACCCCAAGTAATTCTTGCCACCTTTGATTTTTTTCATTAGGAGCATTATCCTTTATATAGCTGCTTTGTATGGGCTTTCAGATTGCTATCACAACTGAATTGTCTGCACATTCCCCACTCTGCCTTGTGTGTGTGTGTGTGTGTGTGTGTGTGTGTGTGTGTGCATGCACGTGCACATGCAGTAGTAGTGATTGAACCTGGGTGTGCTCTACCACTGAGCAACTTCCCCAGCCCTTTTTATTTTTTATTTTGAGACAAGGTCTCCCTAAGTTGCCGAGTCTGGCCTGGAACTTGAGATTCTCCTGCCTTAGCTTCCTGTGTTGCTGGGATTATGGGTGTGCATCACCATGCATGGCTTCTCTGTCCCTTTCTTATTTTACAAAACTAAGTTATTGTCCGTGTATTTTTGGAATAATATTAGGTATGCATGTTCTAAAATTCTTGTGCACAAATACTTTGAAGATCTAAACACTCCCAGGTATTTGATATTTAGGAAGGTGATGAGTTTAACCAACCAAAGAGTACAGAGAGACAGTTTATACAAGACTATGCTCACTTCATACCAGCTAAAATTTGGTTGTTTCCCAGTACTACCTTCACATTGACTAATTCACACAAC
Organism: Geosciurus inauris; assembly: GCA_004024805.1. NCBI lineage: Eukaryota > Metazoa > Chordata > Mammalia > Rodentia > Sciuridae > Geosciurus > Geosciurus inauris. Next base: position 44,707 of record PVHX01011266.1, read on the forward strand.
TTTGCTTTATTTTTATAGAGGGCCTAGTGCTATATTTGAAGTAGGAAGAATCAAAACTCACTGAGTGGTTTTACTTTCATGGTTACAGAATTTTATAGGGAAAAGATGTATATTATATTTTGCCTACAATAAAATTCTATACCACAGAGTCCAGAGAAGTACCATGTATAAACTTTCTATCATACTCTCCCCATAGAGTCCATACATGTTATTTTCCCAGGATTAAGGAATGACATTGTATAGAGATCTGGTATTCAAATTAATTATTGTGGCTCCATTCTTTAGACATCATGATATAAGTCTGACTGGTTGATAACTTCCCATGTGGTTAATTTCAGTTTCTTTGTCAGCTGATTCCACATGACCTAAAGACCCACCTTGAATCACATTGTTAATCTTTTTGACACAGGGACACTCTCACCCAAATTTGTGGCTTTTACAGTAGTGAATCATATTGTTAAATTATCCAGAGTGACCCATGATCCCAAGGCAGGATAACATCCTTCTCAAGCTTAGTATTACAAGGGCCTAGCAATTACTTCTCTCTACAAATCTAGAACTCTTTTTTTTTTTTTGTACCAGGGATTGAACTCAGGGGCACTCAACCACTGAGCCACATCCCCAGCCCTATTTTGTGTTTTACATAGAGACAGGGTCTCCCTGAGTTGCTTAGCATCTCCCCATTGCTGAAGCTGGCTTTGAACTCATGATCCTCCTGTCTCAGCCTCCCAAAGTGCTGGGATTATAGGCTTGTGCCACCGTGCCTGGCTTACAAATCTAGAACTCTTCTGGTAAGGTTTATTTATTTCATTCATAAGAATATACAACATAAATCCAAATACACAAAGTATTACTTCTTAATGTTCTCTTGATCAGCATTTCATTATATGCACGATTTATTCTAATAATTTACAATTTAAGATTTTAGGTTGACTAGGAAATTCGGTAGAAATATTAACAGGTTGACTCATTTTATCACATTACCATTTTTTAAAGTCTTTTATTTCTTATAAGTCACATGTGAGATTTCATGTGTTCTAAATAGTCTTGTACAAACCAGTCACCATGGAGTACAATGGAAAACACAACGTTTTCCTGTACTTTACCTATATTCATTAAAGTCTTATGCCCTCTTTTCATATTGAAAATTCTAAACAGAGCCTTCCATTGTCCACATCACTGAATTCTCTGTCCTGATAGGAGGCTGGATCCAAACTGAATTGGAGACTGTTCCAGAAGCAGGACCACATGAGGAGCTGTCCTGTCAGCAAATCTGGGAACAAATTATAAGTGATTCAACCTTGGGTCAAGACTCAAGCATTTGCACCTTTCAGTTTCCCAACCAAGGTGATTCACTCTGCCAGGATGGGCCAGGATTATCTCTAATTGACATAAGAAAGAAACTTGACCTTGAGCGTGAATGTAAGCAGTCCCTCAATGATGTCTCCAACTTTGACCTTCAACAGTTACATTCAGGAGGGAAGTCTCATAGATGTCTTGAGTGTGGAAAAAGCTTCTGTTACAACTCAGGTCTTCATGTTCATCAGAGAATTCACATGGGATCAAATTGCTGTAAGTATGATGAGTGTGGAAAGGAATTCAGTCAGAGATCTTCCTGCCTGCAAACTCATCAGGATGTGCACACTGCAGAGAAACCATTCAAATGTGAGCAGTGTGGGAAAGGCTTCAGTCGAAGATCTGTACTTAATGTTCACTGCAAATTACACACAAGAGAGAAACCTTACAAATGTGAGGAATGTGGGCAGGCCTTCCTTCATGATTCACAGCTGCAGGAACATCAGAGAATCCACACTGGAGGAAAACCGTTTAAGTGTGACATATGTGGTAAGAACTTCTGTGTTAAATCAACACTTAACAGGCATTTCTTGGTGCATACAGGAGAGAAACCATTCAGATGTGACACATGTGGTAAGAGCTTTTGTCGGAGATCAACCCTCAATAGACACTGCAGGGTCCATACAGGAGAGAAGCAATACAAATGTAAGGAGTGTGGAAATGGTTTTATTGATAGGCGAGAGCTTTATAAGCATCAGATGGTTCACACAGGAGAAAAACCATATAATTGTGAAGAATGTGGGAAGAGATTCAGATGGTCCTCCTATCTTTTGACACATCAGCGAGTCCACAGTGGAGAAAAACCATTCAAATGTGAGGAGTGTGGTAAGAGGTTTTATACGAATTCACATTGTAATTCCCATCAGAGAACTCACAGTGTAGAAAAGCCATACAGATGTGAGGAGTGTGGGAAGGGCTACAAAAGGAGGTTGGCTTTTGACTTTCACCAGAGAATCCATACAGGAGAGAACCTCTATGTTTGTAAGGAATGCGGGAAGAACTTTACTCGGGCCCCGTGTCTTCTGGACCACCAGAGACTTCACAGTGGAGAAAAGCCATTCAAGTGTGAAAAGTGTGGAAAGAGCTTTACTCAGAGTTCCCAACTTCATTCCCATAGGAGGGTCCACACAGGAGAAAGACCCTATACTTGTAAGGAATGTGGGAAGAGCTTTGGCTGGGCCTCTGTTCTTTTGAAACATCAGAGACTCCACAGTGGAGAAAAACCATTCAAGTGTGAAGAGTGTGGGCGGTCCTTTACTCAGAATTCACATCTTCGTTTCCATCAGAGAGTCCACACTGGAGAAAAGCCATACAGATGTGAGGAGTGTGGGAAGGGCTACATCCAGAAGTGCAGTCTTGATAGGCATAAGAGGGTCCATACGGGAGAAAAACCCTATAATTGTGAGGAATGCGGCAAGAGCTTTGGCTGGGCCTCTTGTCTTCTGAACCATCAGAGACTCCATAATGGAACAAAACCATTCAAATATGAGACGTGTGGGAAGAGATTTACTCAGAATTCACAACTTCATTTCCGTCAGAGAATTCATACTGGGGAAAAGCCATGAGAGTGTGAAGAGTGCGGGAAGAGCTTCAGCTAGGCATCAACTGACTCACTTGACCCATCAGAGATTCCACAGCAGAAAAACCATTCAAATGTGAAGAGTATGGGAAGAGCTTTGGACACAGTTCATATGTTCAAGGCCAACAGAAAGTCCACAGTGGAGAAATGTTGAATCTTTTTTTTTTTTTTAATTTTTTTTTCTTTTTTAGTTGTCGATAGACCTTTATTTTTTTTCATTTATTTATATGTGGTGCTGAGAATTGAACCCAGTGGCTCACATGTGCTAGGCAAGTGCTCTACCACTGAGCCACAACCCCAGCCCCGAAATGTTGAATCTTGATCTGCCTTAGAAGGTCCACACTGGAGAGAACCCATGCAGGTGTGGAGAGTGCTGTAATTTCTTTGGTCAGCCTCGAGTTTTCAACTGCATCAGAGCCCCCACCCCCCAACACCCTGGAGAATTACCTTGGAAATGTGATGTATGTTTTAAAGTCTTTTTAGTCAGTCTTCACAACTAGCCTCATTAGAAACCTCAGAAATGGGGTGGAGGGTGATAAGCACTCAGTTTAAGTTCATACCTTATACTTCGTCACAGAATCCAGGCTAGTGAAAAATGTCATCCAAGGAAGTTTACAAGGGGAAATATTCATTAAAGAATGTTTTGCCATAACTCAGCATGTCCCAGTGGTCTCAGGACCACATAATGGAGCACCCTTGTAAGTGGGGAACTAAAGGTTTCATTTAGAAGTTTGAAAATTATACTTATCATTCAAAGACAGCCCTTAGGAAAAAAAGAGAAAGTTGGTTAGGCTTTTACAGAAGTATGATGATTGACATGTCTACTAGACATGTTCCTGAGGGCAGGGACTTTGCTACTAAATCTCCACATCCTTAACATTGATTAGCACTTGGTAGGTATGTTTAGCATCTGTTCATTAAATGAATCAAAAGTAGAAAACACGCTTTGAAAATTGTATCAAGAGGAGGAAAACTGCAGAAAATAACTTGGGGAACAAACATGAATTAAGATGCAGAATGCACTCAGTACTGCAGTCAAGAGCACTAATTTGAATATTATTACACTTAACTCCTGGCCTCTCCCCAGTCTCTGAATCTTGAATTTTTTCTTTTTTCTTTTTTCAACATCTTTTTAGTTGTTGATGGATCTTTATTCATTTATTATTTATATGTGGTGCTGAGGATTGAACCCTAGCACTCTACCACTGAGCTACAGCCCCAGCCCCTTGAATTTTTCTCATACTAGACTAAAATGTTGTGTCAATTGCAATAACATACCACTGCATATTTCAAAATTAAAATTTTCAGGAGTATTAATATAAGATTTACAGTAACACTTTGAAAGGGTCTGATGTAGTTCCTTAATCCTGAATTGATCATGACTTGTAATTCTCTGCACTTGCAGGCATGATTGTCTTCTGGTTGCTGTAGCATTTTTTTTTTTTTTAAATTCAATTTCTGTGGTCAGAACTATGCAAAATTGGAAGAACATTTGTCAAACTCCTTACCTCTTATTTTTCCTCTATCCCTATGCAGTAAATACTTAATAAAATGAAGTCTGGTAATTTCATCAAATATATTCCTTATTAAGGCAGGATTAAAATTTATGTGCTCTTTGTTAGTGGCAGTAAAAATAGGTCTTTTGGAAAGCAGCATGTGTCAGAACTTATAATCAGAAATAAAAGAATTGGGAGTTATGATTATGAGATTAAAATACCAAATGCAGGGTTTTCCTAAGTGGGAACAGTTTATTTAGACAAGAGCAGTTAGTGAAAATGAGGACTGTGCATGGGATCAGAGGGTTTAGCTGCAGTGATCACGGACTTTTTTTTTTTTTTTTTTTGATACTGGGAATTGAACCCAGGGGTGCTTAGTCACTGAACCCTATCCCCAGCCCTTTTTTCCATATTTTATTTAGAGATAGGGTCTCCCTAAGTTGCTAAGGCTGGCCATAAACTTGCGGTCCTCCTGCCTCAGCCTCTTGAGCCACTAGTTTCTATTTCTTCAGTAATATTTTCTTCATTATAATCATCTTTTTCATTACATTGTAAAGCACAGTTGTGGCAGCTTTTAAAAACCTACTAAATCTTCAGTGGACAACTTCCTTTTTGAGGGTCATGTGAGACCTGCAGGTTCTCTTCAGTCCTTTTAAACAAAAGTTAAAGAAAACCTTTGCCTCTTAATTTCAACATCTGGATTCCCTCTAGTTTCATGGTCATTAATTTATTTCCCCCTGATAATGGTCATGTTTTTCTGTTTTCCCTTGGTCAAGTAATTTTGGATAATATCCTGGAAATTGATTAATATACTGAGGATTTCTGAGTTCTATAACATTTTTCCAGAGAGTACTGATTTTTGTTTTTATATTTGACACTTAAATCATCTGGTCTCAGAGTGAAACTTTTCTTCTCTCCATGTGTGGCAGTTCAAATCTCAATTATGTTTTTCATGTTGGTTTGGTTCTGTTAAGTCCATTCTGCCTGCTAGCTGAGGTGTGTGCTAGCCAGACATTTGGTGGCATTTATACACTCAATTTGGGACTTCCTGCCTCTGGTTCTCTTCTTCCAGGGTCTCCTCACCACCAAACTTCCCATAGTATTTGCTTGAACTCTTTTGGTTCTTTTTCAAGTCAGAAAACTGCAGATTTCCCTGCAGAGTTTTAGTTGCCTTCAATTGTGTAGACTGGGACTTGCTCTCAGTCTGCATAAAGCAGAAAACTCTACCATTCATTCCCATCAGTGTTGGAACCATCTCCATGATCTGCCTGCATTTGTCCATTCTCCAGGGCCTTTGGACACACACCAACATAAATACATGCATATATTTAAAGATACAAAAAAACAATATGTAAGCATATCAAGTATATTCTAATATTTGTTCTAGAGTTTGCATAAAGTTGTCTACTGGATTTCAGTGTAACAGGAACTACTTATTCATATCAGAAATGGAACTCCATATCAAAGCATTAAAAATGCTTCTATCACACTCCTGAGTTACAACTTGTTTGTATGTTTGACCCACTAACCCATGAATCTCTAAAGCAGCTTCCCAGTCAGGTCATGCCAATTCATGAACTGTCTCACAGATAACCAGTATCAGACTGATCAATTGTTAAATTTTTTAAAAACCCAAGAGTGTTGCCATTACACAGTAGCCTCATTCTCATTATAATGTGTTGCATTTGGGGTGGAGTGCGGGGGATTGAACTCAGGGGCACTCGACCACTGAGTCGCATCCCCAGACCTATTTTGTATTTTATTTAGAGACAGGATCTCACTGAATTGCTTAGCACTTTGCTTTTGCTGAGGCTGGCTTTGAACTCGCGCTTTTCCTGTCTCAGCCTCCCAAGCCACTGGGATTACAGGAGTGTACCACCACACCCTGCCACACCCAGCACAGCCAATCTAGCAGGTTGCAGGGAGCAGTGATGGGAATTAGAAAAATAAAGACTCACAGGCTCAGAATTTGAAGATAAAATAGCTGGGATCAGAGTGCCACTCTCTGATGGAGAAGCACATCTGAAGAGTTACACCAGCAATCTTTATATATGTCTCATATCAGGTTAAAGACTATGCAAGCATTATTCTTTGTACTCAGTTACTCAAACATTTGTAGCTTTTCTGTAGTTGCAATCAACAGTTGCAGTGTGCTATGTCAGCAGCCTTGTGCAGCTCTCAAGGTCAATTATTTAAAGTAACTGTTAAGCAGGCAGCTTGGAAGTAACAGAACTGGAGAAACATTGTGGTTGTCTAGCAGACTTCCTCTATTCCCAGGAACTGTGTGCCTGAGATCAAGGTTGGGGCATATGAGACTCTTCCACAGAGCCTCCTCATGCAGGGCATTACCACAGCAGTTAAGCATTCTGCAACCTTGCACAGGAACACTCCCAGGCACCAGGCTTGCCACAGCCATGATGTTGTCAGAGATCCCAGTCTCAGGCATTGCTCGTCCATTCTCTGACACTGCTCTCCGCAGCATCCAGCTTGCAGCATTCTCTGGTATTGGCACTAGCATGCAGAGCACGGGTGCGAGCCACAGCTGATCTGCACCACACATCATAGCTTGCTTCACCAGCAAACACTCCCAACCCAACTGCCTCTGCTCCGCCTTTTCTATAATCACTGGAAAGTTATACATGGAGCTTTTCTTCTTACTAGACATTGACACAAGGTGCAGTTCTGCACAACGAGAACCTCCCTGGGCTTTCCAGGCTTACAGGAAAAACTGACTGGCCAAGAGGACACACGGGGGTAAGGTGAAGAGGTGGCAGACAATGGATGCCATGTGCTCAAGAGTTCAAAGTTTTTATATAATATCTTTATTTATTATTTTTTTTAAATATATTTATTTTTTAGTTATAGGTGGACAGAATATCTTTATTTTATTTTTATGTGGTGCTGAGGATCGAACCCAGTGCCTCAAACATGAAAGGCAAGCGCTCAACCGCCGACCCACAACTCCAGCCCCAAAGTGGGATTTTTTTAAAAAAGTGAGACTGAGAGGAGGTGAGCTGCAAGAGTGAGGTGGGAATTACAGAATCTGATTTGCTGGAATGTGAGATGAGAGTGTGTGGCCGGCCAGGGACTAAGAAGGCAGGGTTTGGACGTGGTTGTAGTACCCTGCAAGTCCTGTGATGAGAGTGGTGGCAGAGGGGAGAGGCTGAGCATGGAGATAAAATCCTTCAGGGAGGAGAAAGAAGAATCAGGTTGTTGATGACAAGATGGAGAAGAGCAGTGGGCAGTACACAGCTGGACATGGAAGTCCGTGCCAGGGAAGCAGGCTTAGAGAAAACAAAGACATCTCGTTTCCAGGCCTCGTGGGGGAGGGGGGTGAGAGAGAGAATGGACCTCAGTATTGCTTCTAATGTAAACAGAAAAGTATTTAACAAAAGTATATCTAAATGTAAGGAAGTAAAACTGAGTATGTGCATAAAAATAAATAACTTTAGAACAAGGTCCTTTGTCTATACATAGCTTGTCTAAGGATTTTAAAAATTTCTGCAAATTTTGAATACTCCCCAAATTTGCATTTTCCAATGACATTTAGTAACTCTAAACCTATCTGCTGTGCACTGGAGGCCTAAACAAATTATTCATTTGTTGGTGATACTGGGAACCAATTTTTGTCCCTTGGAGGATAAAAGTCAATTTGGAGGTGGAAGAGACTAGAAGAATTGTACAATAATTATTTGACATTGGAGGTATCAGTATTTTACATGCACCCCTGTTATCTCAATAATGGCAAGTATATAGGAGACCCTGAGCTTGGTTTCTAAAGGCGAGTCCCCACTGAAAGGAATAGAAGTCTCTAGAATCTCTACAGAATCTGGGGCAGGGAATATACAAGATAAACCTATTGTTTTATTGTGCCAGAAAACAAGGGCTCATACTGACAATAGGAAGCCCAATTCTAAATATAGAAAAAGGGATGAAGTACAAAAGGCACTACTTTGCAGTCTTTATAGTAATAATTGATTCAGGCAAGAATCAGCAAACACTAAGACAAAAACTAATGGGGTACTTACAAAATCACAAAGATTTCCCCATAAAATACTAATTTCAAAGGCAAAACAGCAATGGAGAAACATGGCAGTCACCAGTTTATTCAAGTGGTCAGAACTAGCATCACCAGTGAAGCCAACGTGTTTCCTGTCCTGACACATCATTCATGTATTACTCAGGCCACACACGCTTACCTTGTATCTAGTCATGAGGAATCAAACCAAATTTAGGGATGTTCTGCAAAACAACTAGCCTGTACTCTTCATAATTGTCCACTCCACGAAAGAGCAAAAAGCCATGGTAGTGATCCAGACTAAAGACAAACATGGAAATTAAATTGGAGAGTGTGGACAATCTTGATCAGATCCTGAAACAGTGCTATGCACATATGAGGAAGTATATAATTTGAATAAACTTCAGAGATTAGGAAACATTATCATTAACACCTAGTGGTCCTAAAATGTATTTAGAATTTCTCCCCCTTGCCCTTGGTGGGCCTTTGTGACCACCATAGTGAACTGGCTGAGGCAGAGAGGGTATCTGCGAAGGACAGATACAGAAAGGCCACAGTACTTGTGCAATGTTTCCTTAGGATATAGCTTTTGGCCACCATGTCATGTCCAGTTCCTGTGAAGTGAGCACTTCAGAGGCCACATATGTACATTCTGAAGGAACCAAAAGCAGAGTTGTTTCAGCTCAGAAGCTCGACGTGAATAAACAGGTCTGACTGAAGTTATGCTAGACTCCAAAAATATGTGGAATTCTTTGTATTATTTTTGAGTCTTTTCTGAAGGCTAGAATATATTGAACATACAAGTTTTTAAAGCATATTTAGACATTACAAGTAAAAGGAAATTAGTATTGCCTTTAAAAGTGTCAAGATCATATATGTATATATACTATATAGACATGCACATACATATACACACAATCATAAAAAATCCTATCTGTCCATTTTTTAATCTAGGTATCTACCAATGTCAATAACTATGAATTTACCTTCTGTGATTTCCCTCTGCTCGGTATTCTGCTGCATGGATGCTGACAGTCCAACTGATGAATGTAAGGTTTGCTGTTACCTAAAAGTGAACGTTCTTTTATGTACCTCCATAGCATAGGTTTACATGCCATGAGGTAAAGCAACTAGGCTAAGATTTGCTGAAAGAGATTGTTGTTTATGCATTATTTGGTTTCAAAGCTTTGGTAAAACTGCTAATAGCTCACTGTAAACAATTTTTTCAAGTTGGACAAAAATCATCCCACCCGCTCCCCACCAGAGTAAGCCACATTCTCCCCATGCACACAATCACCTTCAGTTACACACATTTCCATGGACTGGATCACACCAGGGAGGCTGTAACCTTTCTCATTAATAACCTGAGGTTTTTTCCTGTCATTGTTTTTAACAGGTATAATTAAGACAAGATTCAATCAAACCATTTACTAGTGCCCTATTTTTTAAAACTCAGAATATCCTTATGAGTAATCTCTTAAGCAAAATTTCTAGCACGCTGGAACCTCCAGGTCAAAGGGAATTCTGGTACATACTGACCAGCTAGTCTCCCAAAGCTCACATTGTTCCCTCATACTGAGAAATGAACGCAATGCTGTGTAAATGGAAATCCACCTAACTCATTACAATTAATAAAAATTAAGGTTGCCTGTTATGGTTTGAACGTTTCCCCTAGAGTTTGTGTTGGAATCTTAATCCCTAATATAAGTGGTGAGGGGGGCCTCTAGGAGGTGATCGGGTCATGAACACACCCAAGCTGTTATGGTGGGAGCAGGTTCATTGTCCTGGGAATGACTCGCATCCCTCTCTGCCACCCTCCCTACTGCTGAGAGGATGCAGTCCTAAGCCCTTGCCACATGCTTGCCCCTGGATCTTGGATTACCAGACTCTAGAACTGTAAGGAATCTGGTCCTTGTCAATTACCCAGTCCGTAGAGCAGAAAGAAGAGACTAAACTGCTGCCAAAGCCTCAAGAGGCCCCAAGGGAGAACTACACAGGAACAAGAGCTGACCTAAGCCTGGATGGAAATAATGAGAAGCCAATTAACAATTCAAGTTTACTTAGAAACTTCTTGTCCTCAGTAACTACTTTCAACATTTTCAAAGAATTACAGTCAATCTCTACTTGATGAGTTAGGGCCCCAAAATTCCAATCATGTAAATTGTCATGTCTTGTAGTTAGGTTAATTTAAAAAAAAAATAGCATTTTTCAGTCTATAAAATACAACAGTAAAATTTACAATGTACACAACTGATAAGCTAAACAAAGAACTGAGGCTGATCTCAGAGGGGGCCATTCACAAGGCTTGTCTACATTTTTACTGTGGATGTTGGTATTAAATAATGTTTTGTACTTTAATAATTCCAGAAACTTTTATTAAGGCTACTTGTTGGAGTCTTTATGCATATAAGTTAGCATGAATTTAGGGCAGGGAACCCACTAGTGTTTTCAACTAAGGGTTTTTCTCCTGTTGGAGCCAAGCACAGCTCTGCATGGCAGAGATCCGGGGAGAAGATATTCCTACGTGGAAGTTACACTTCCGTTGACATCGATTTTCGTCAATCATTCTTTTGTCAAATTCCTGCCCATAATCCTCATTCACAAGGTCTCTTTTCTGGAAGACTGCCAAACATCAAGATTCTTTGTCACAAATGGTGACATTTTGGAACGCTGGTTTAAACACTGATTATATGTATATAAGAGTTTTCTCATCTGTGAACTTGGACATTTGTAAAGAATTTCTCTCCCAAGTCCTTAAAATGGCATTTTAGAAAGCTGCTCTCCATGATGATTCTTGTCTCCTCTACAGACTCCCTCCGGCGTGGACCCTCTGATGGTAAACAAGATGCGACCTCTGACTGAAGCCTTTGCAGCAGACGTGGCAGATGTACGGCCTCTCCCCGGTGTGGACCCTCTGGTGTGTGTGGAAGTGTGAGGCTTGGCTGAAGCCCTTCCCGCACTGCTGGCAGGTGTAGGGCTTCTCTCCTGTGTGTACCCTCTGGTGGGCGCTGAGCCCTGCACTCCAGCTGAACTCCTTCCCACACTCCTCACACTTAAACGGCTTCTCTCCGGTGTGGATGATCTGATGGACTTGGAGGTTTGACCTCTGGCTGAAGGCCTTGCCACAGGTGTCACATGTGTAGGGCTTCTCGCCCGTGTGGACTCTCTGGTGGGCCTGCAGGTGTGAGGCCTGGCTGAACCGCTTCTGACACGCCACACACTTGAAGGGCTTCTCCCCAGTGTGGACGCTCTGGTGGGCCTGAAGGTTGGAGGCCTGGCTGAAGCCCTTCCCACACTCCTCACACTTATAGGGCTTCTCTCCAGTGTGGACGCGCTGATGATTGTGCAGGTTCAGGCTCCAGTTGAAGCGCTTCCCACACACCTCGCACTTGTACGGCTTCTCTCCAGTGTGCACCCTCTGGTGGGCCTGGAAATACGAGCTCTGGCTAAAGCCCTTTCCGCACACGTTACAGCGGAATGGCTTCTCTCCTGTGTGGACCCTCTGGTGGCTCTGGAAACTTGAGGCCGAGCTGAAGCCCTTGCCGCACTCATCACATTTATATGGCTTCTCCCCAGTGTGGACACGCTGATGACTGTGGAGATTAAAGCTCAGGCTGAAGCACTTGCCACACTGCTCACACCTGTATGGCTTTTCTTCTGTGTGCACCCTCTGATGGGTGTGAAGATTGGAGCTACAGCTGAAGCGCTTGCCGCAGTCTGCACATTTATATGGCTTCTCCCCTGTGTGGATCCTCTCGTGAGCCTGCAGGTGGGACCTCTGGGTGAAGCCCTTCCTACACACCTCACACTTGTAGGGCTTCTCCCCGGTGTGGACTCGGCAGTGGATGTTAAGGTCTGTGCTGCGGCTGAAGCCCTTCCCACAGCTCTCACACCGGTAGGGCTTCTCTCCTGTGTGGATAGGCAAATGGGCGTACAGGTGTGAGCTCTGGTTAAAGCTCTTGCCACACTCGGCACAAGTGTAGGGCTTCTCCCCTGTGTGGACTCGCTGATGGGTCTGCAGATTGGAGCTCTGGCTGAAACCCTTGCCACATTCATGACACCAGTAGCGCTTCTTTCCCACGTGAACATTCTGCAGCGCAGGAGCACCCAAGCTGTAACTGTTGTCGGCCTCCTGGATGCTCTGGGCTGGAGGCTTTGTTCCCAAGAGGACCTGCTGAGGTCCAAGACTGGGGCCATCCTTGAAGGCTTCCTCACATCCAGAAATCTGGTGAATTTTCTGCCCTGGGTGAACACTGTGACCAGTCATGGGTGAAGACTTTTCCCCGTCCTGTTCTGTGTCACCATGGTAGTGTGAATTGCAACTTAAAATGTTGACATGGGGAGCAAATAGGCACAGTTTGTTTTTCATCTGTTTACAACTTTTTTGATGGTTCTGTGTCTCACTGACACACAGTTTTTTCCAAGAAGTCTGAGCTCTTCCAGTTGTAAATCCTTGGTTTTCAATAATAATGGAATGATCCCCAGTGAGATTCACAAGAGAGCCATCCTCCCCAGCTGCCTGGATGGATTCTCCAGCTTCTATGTGGCAGGAGGGACCACACTGCTCTGGGAACTGAGAGTGCTTTCCTTGACCATTTATCACGCAGCCTTGACCTTCAGTTAGTCTGTTCACAACATGTCTCTTGATTTGCCAGCATGAAAGCTCTTCCAAGGAAAGGCACTTTAGTCCTGCTTCATGAAGATTCTCCACCCTGTTTTGATTCCTGCCTCCTGAAAGGGTAAATAGGAGTTAGAGACAGAATTAGTGCCAACAGCAAGGATGGGGGAGTAGAGAGCTCCAAGCCCTCTTTCCCCTCTGTAAACATTTAAAACACTGAAGACTAGCTGGAGTCATTACAGGTGCTCTGAAAAACAAAGATCTGCAGCAACAAGGAGAATGCTGAATCAAGAAGGAGCCACCTTTAAAATGGAATGAGATCTGTGGTCAGCCAGAGGCTGGAACTGAGCTTTCCTCTCCTCTGTGCATGTGTCTTGCTACATAAGTTTGTATGCCTTTCCCACAAACTTTTCCAGTTTGTAGAGCTACTTCTCAATGTATTTTTATTCATGGTGTGTCAAGGATGAAGGAAGCAGGGATCCTGCATCTGCCCCCAAACTGGAGGGAGCAAAGATGTTCCTGCAACATCCTAGCCTGTCTGTGAGCTACATGAGGCTGGTCTTTTGGGCCCGACTCAGATCAAGGATGGTAACATGAGAAAGTACAGTGGGCACTGGCCAGGATAGCTGTAGGTTACCACAGAGGCCCAGGGAGGCACCAGAGGTGATGGGGTGACAGATCTCCAAGGGGCCCTGATGTAGGAGTCTGACTCTGGTTCTATAGGTCTAATTTCTCAGTGTGTGGAGGAGTTGGAAGAATGAACACACATGCACACTCAGGCCCAGCACATGCCCAGGAACACCTACGCTGCCCTAAGCTCCCACCCTGGGGAGATGCCCCAGGACAAAACATGCTGCACTTAGTGAGCATCTCCCCTGGAAACTGGCAGAATGCAAAAGCTGGGAGCTGTTTATTTTCAAATGCCTAATCTTCAACAAGAGATTTACAGACATGGAAAGGGAACTCAAAAGAACAAGATAAATCAACAGAACCAATCTGAAGCTGCAAGGTCTCTGACTTCAGTGACAAAGATTTTCAAATAATTTTAATTATGCTCAGTGAGCCACAGAAGAAAACTCAAAAATCACCAAATCAGGAAAATGATGAACACAATAAGAATATAAATAAAATGTAAACATGAGCTGAATAGAAAATCTGAAGCTGAAAGATACAATAGAAAACTGGAAGCAGAAGATTCAGTGAACTTGAAGACAGGTCATCTGAAACGATCAAGTTTTAGTGATGAAAAAATGGAGAAAATGAGTGGAGTTGAAGGGCCTTCCTGGACATCGAGCAAATGACTATGTGCACAGCAGAAGTCCTAGGAGGAGGGGGCTAATGTGAGGATGTACAGGCTGAGACTCCCCAAATTAAGAAGTGAATACAGAAATACAAGTAGCCTAAACTCCAAGAAAGACAAGGCTAAGTGACAGCGCTGAAATACAGTACAATCCAGCTGTTCAGAGGTTTATAAAGTAGCAACAGAAATGTGACCATCATGTACAAGAGTTCTCACCTATGAACAGATATGTTGGCAGAAACTTCACTGCTACAAAGCAAGAAGATGGTATATTCAATGTGATCAACCACCCCCCTCCAAAAAAAAAGCCTGTCGACAAGAGCACTACATCCAACAAAACTGTCTTACCAAAACACAGAAATAAGACATTCCTGAGAACTTGAGGGAGTTCCTTCCCACAAGATCTGTCTTATGAGAAATGCTAAACAGTCCTTCAAATTGAAAGAACACTAAATAGTAACCAAGCCATATGAAAACAAAATTCTCCACTAATCTCCACTAATGGTGAATCTATGGGCAAATACAAAAATCTCTGTCTTTATAGTTTCCTTTTTAATTCTAAGATTTATAAGAAAGCATATGATGAAGAGATCCAAGATGGAAAACTAGAGCAAGGCTGCATTCCTCATTGCTCCGTGACTCGGGATTCAAGCAGAGGAAATACTGTTTCTCTGTGAGGCAGCCATTGCTGTCTACTAATCCCTTGCTCTTTACCCCTCCTTCCTCCACCGTGATCACCCATTTTCTGCCAGCATATAGCCCACCTTCTGAGTACAGTTCACTCGCTGACCACCACCTATTGTGTGCCATTTTCTTGTTTGCCCACCTCTTGCCTGCCCATTGCCTGCCTTTCACCTACCCATTGCCTGTACCACCCTATGTCCACCGATCAACTACCTGCCATTAGCTTCAGACTACCCACAGACTGCCAGCACATCGCCTGCTGTCCACTGCTGCCTGGAAGTCCACTGTCACAGTACCCTCAGGTAAGGCACTGGAAGCCTTCAGGGACACTATAAGACTACAGGGTAGAAACTCTACTGCCTCAGATCCATACTGCTAGATGGGAAGACACTCCAACAATATGAAAAAACAAGTGAACAAAGCGCCTTAAATAAACCAAGATGTTCCAACAATAGAATCCATCGACAACACAGAAGAAACATCAGAGAAGGAGTTCAGAAGGTACACAGTTAGACTGATCTTTGAAATAAAGGATGGTATCAGAGAGAAAATACAGGAAGTGAAAGATCAATAAAGAGGCAAAGATCATAAAAACAAATCAAGCAGAAATCCTCGAGATGAAGAAAATAATAAACCAAATTAAAAATTAAATGGAAAGTATCACCAACAGACTAGACAACTTAGAAGACAGAACCTCATATAATGAAGACAAAATCAATACTCTTAAAAAAAAATCAACTGCACAGAGAAGATGGTAAAAAAGAAAAAACATGAACCAAACTTCCAAGAAATATGGGATAACATGAAAAGACTAAATTTAAGGTTTGTCAGAATAGATGAAGGCATGGAGATATAAACCAAAGGAATGCACAATCTTTTCAATGACATACTATCAGAAAATTTCCCATATCTAAAGAATGAAATGGAAAATCAACTACAAGAGGCTTACAGGACCCCAAATGTATAAAATTATAGCACACCCACACCAAGGCATATTATAATGAGAATGACTAATATACAGAATAAGGATAGAATTTTAAAGGCTGAGAGAGAAAAAAATCAAATTATACATAGGGAGAAAACAATCCAGATTTCAGCTGATTTCTCAACCCAGACCCTCAACACCAGGAGGTCTCGGAATAACATTTATCAAGCTCTGAAAGAAAATGGATGCCAAATGAGAATTTTATATCCATCAAAATTAAGCTTCAGATTTGAAGATGAAATAAAAACCTTCCATGATAAACAAAAGTTGAAAGAATTCACAACTAGAAATCCTGCACTACACAACATTCTCAGCAAAATATACCATGAGGAGGAAAAGAAAAAAAACAATGAAAACCGGAAAAGGGAGAAACTACACTAAAGGAAAGGTCAATCAGAGGAGAAATTAAGTCAAATTAAAAACCAAAAATAAGCCAGGCACGGTGGCGCAAGCCTGTAATCCCAGCACTTAGGGAGGCTGAGACAGGAGAATTGTGAGTTCAAAGCCAGCCTCAGCAATGACGAGGCGCTAAGCAACTCAATGAGACCCTGTCTCTACATAAAAAAAAAAAAAATAGGGCTGGGGATGTGGCTTAGTGGTTGAGTGCCCCTCAGTTCAATCTCCAGTACCAAAAAGAAACAAACAAAAAATAAATAAATAAACCAAAATGACCAGGAATACAAATCATATCTCAGTAATAATCCTTGAATGTTAATGGCCCAAACTCATCAATCAAAAGATATAGACTGGCAGACTGAACCAGAAAACTAGACCCAACAATCTGCTGTCTTCAAGAGATCCACGTACCTCCTAGGAAAATACATCCACTGACTGAAAGCAAAAGGACGGGGGAAAAAACTAGCACTCACATGGATTGCATAAACAAGCAGGGGTTTCCATCCTTATATCAGACAAAGTGGACTTCAAAATTGGTCAGAAGGGATAATAAAGTACATTTCATACTGCTTAAGCGAATCATACATCAACAAGACATAACAATCATAAATATATATGCCCCAAACAATGGAGCATCTATGTACATCAAACAAACCCTTCTCAATTTCAAGAATCAAATAGACCACACATGCTGGGCATGGTGGGACACACTTGTAATGCCAGTGGCTCAGGAGGCTGAAATAGGAGGATCACAGATTCAAAGCCACAGATTCATTCATTAAAATCAAATGTTGGAGCTGTGGTTGTAGCTCAGTGGTAGAGCACTTGCCTACCATGTGTGAGGCACTGGGTTTGATTCTCAGCACCACATAAAAATAAATAAAATAAAGGTCCACCCACAATTAAAAACAAAACAAAAGAATAAAAAGTCAGTAAATGAGCTAACATTACATCTCAAAGCCCTAAAAAGAGAAGAACAAATCAACACCAAAAGCAGAAGATAGAAAATAATTAAAATCCGAGCTGAAATCAATGAAATTTAAACAAAAGAAACAACTCAAAAACTTGATAAAAAAGTTGCTTCTTTGAAAGAATAAAAATTGATAAGCCCTTAGCCATGCTAACAAAGAGAGAAAGAAAACTCAAATCATTAAAATTAATGATGAAAAGGAAATGTGATAGACACTAATAAAATACAGAAGATAATTAGAAACTACTTTGAAAATTTATACTCAACTAAAATAGAAAATCTTGAAGACATCAACAAATTTCTGGAGATATATGGTCTACCCAAACAATCAGGAGAACACACACAATTTAAACAAATCAATTTCAAGCAATGAAATAGAAGATACCATCAAAAGCCTACCAACCAAGAAAAGCCCATGAACAGAAGGATTTTCAGCTGAGTTCTACAAGACCTTCAAAGAAGAATTAACACCAATACTACTTAAATTATTCTATGAAATAGAAAAGGAGGGAACCCTTCCAAACTCATTCTATGAGGCTAGTACCACCCTGATTCCAAAACCAGACAAAGACACATCAAGGAAAGAAAACCTCAGGCCAATATCCCTGATGAACATAGACACAAACATTCTCAATAAAATTCTGATAAACTGCATACAAAAAAATATTGAAAAGGTAATGCACCATAATAGAGTGGAGTTCATCCCAGGGATGCAAGGTTTGTTCAATATACAGAAATCAATACACATAATGCATCACATCAATAGACTTTAAAGACAAGAATCATATGATCATCTCAATAGATGCAGAAAAAGCATTTGACAAAATATAGCACCTCTTCATGTTCAAAACACTAGAAAAACTAGGGATAGTAGGAACATACCTCAACATTGTAAAAGCTATCTATGCTAAGCCCAAGGCCAACATCATTCTAAATGGAGAAAATTTGAAAGCATTCCATCTAAAAACTGGAACAAGACAGGGATGCCCCTTTTCACCACTTCTATTTAACAAAGTCCTTGAAACTGTAGGCAGCGCAATCAGACAGGTGAAAAATTAAAGGGATATGAATAGGAAAAAAAAGAACTCAAACTATCACTATTTGCTGACATTATTCTGTATTTAGATGATCCAAAAAACTCCACCAGAAAACTTCTAGAACTAATACATAAATTCAAAGTATTGGGATATAAAATCAATACCCAAAAATCAAATGCATTTCTATACATAAATGGTGAATCCACTGTTGAGAGCCATCCATGAGCTGTGTGTGGACTACACCTGCAACGCAGCCTAGTAAATAGGAGAATCTGGTCTCTAGGAACTCCCAATGGAAATTTCCTAGGATTAAGACTACCCAAACACATTGTGAACCCTGTTCAAGCTCTTCCTGGTCCTACACAGTTCTGGAAATGAGGTGACCTGCTGCAGCCACTCAGCCTCTCTGAGATGGTGTAAGCTGCCAAGATGCCAATCAACCTACTGACTGCAAGACATCACAAAATCAAGACCCACCCCTGAAACCTTATCCCTGTCTTTGATGTACCCCCTTAAATAAACCATGAAATCCATTTTCTAATTGTCCAGCTCCAGCTCCTGTATGGGGTGGGCCTACCAGGCACTCCAAGCTTCTTTTAAAACTACATTTTCTGACTGTGTCCTTTGTTCTTCACTAATTACTTCTGACTTTAAATTCTTAGGAGGCTTATCCCTCTGAGCAGGCAAGAGTTTCCTGGCAAGGTGCTGGCCACCCCACAAATCCACTGCAAGAGAAATTAGGAAAACTACCCCATTCGCAATAGCCTCAAAAAAAAAAAACTTGGGAATCTAACAAAAAGAGGTGAAAGACCTCTACAATGAAAACTACAGAACACTAAATAAACTGAAGACGACCTTGGAAGATGGAACTATCTCCCATGCTCTTGGATAGGCAGAATCAATATTGTCAAAATGGCCATACTACCAAAACTGTTATACTAATTTAATGTAATTCCTATTAAAATCCCAATGACATTCATCATAGAAATAGAAAAAGCAATCATGAAAATCATTTGGTAAAAATAAAAGACCCAGAATAGCCAAAGCAATCTTTAGCAAGAAGAGTGAAGCAGGAGGCATCACAATACCAGATCTTAAACTATACTACAGAGTAAGAGTAACAAAAACGACATGGTATTGGCCCAAACTAGACATGTAGATCGATAGTGAAAAATAGAAGACACAGGGACAAACCCACATAAATACCATTATCTCATACTAGACAAAGGTGCCAAAAATATACACTGGAGAAAATACAGCCTATTTAACAAACAGTGCTGGGAGAACTGGAAATCCGTACATGGCAAAATGAAATTAAAACATCTATCTCTCACCCTGCACAAAACTAAACTCAAAGTGGATCAAGGACCTAGGAATTAGAGCAGAGACTGCACCTAAGAGAAGAAAAGGCAGGCCCAAATCTTCATTATGTCAGCTTAGGATGTGACGTCCTTAACAAGACTCCTAAAGTGCAAGAAATAAAATTAAGATCAATAAATGGGATGGATTCAAACTAAAAAGCTTCCTCTCAGCAGAGGAAACAATTATGTGAAAAGAGCCTACAGAATCGGAGAAAATCCTTACCACATGCCCCTCAAAGCACTAATCTCCAAGTATGTATAAAGAACTCAAAAAACTTAACACCAAAAAAACAAACAACCCAATCAATAAGTGGGCTAAGGACCTGAACAGACACTTCATGGAAGAAGAAATACAATAGATCAATAAACACATAGAAAAATGTTTATCATCTCTAGCAATTAGAGAAATGCAAATCAAAACTAAGATTTCATCTCACTCCAGTCAGAGTGGCAATCATTAAGAATACAGCAATAAGCCGGGCGCAGTGGCTCACGCCTGTAATCCCAGCACTTAGGGAGGCTGAGACAGGAGAATCGCGAGTTCAAAGCCAGCCTCAGCAAGGGCGAGGCGCTAAGCAACTCAATGAGACCCTGTCTCAACATAAAACACAAAATAGGGCTGGGGATGTGGCTCAGTGGTCGAGTGCCCCTGAGTTCAGTCTCCAGTACCAAAAAAAAAAAAAA